>JAWRVZ010000275.1:0-19909 GCA_037043235.1 Rhodeus uyekii
GAAAGATCATTCTGAAGCAACTAGTTATAGACCTATAGCGCTAACCTCAAATTTATGCAAACTTATGGAAAGAATGATAGTAAGTAGGCTAATGTATTATATTGAGAGAAGAGACTTGTTTTCTCCGCACCAAAGTGGTTTTCGTAGTGGAAGAAATACAATGGATGCTGTGGTATGTCTAGAGTCAGATGTAAGAAAAGCACAGATAAGTAAAGAAAAAGTTGTAGCAGTGTTTTTTGATATAGAGAAAGCATATGACATGCTATGGAAGGATGGTCTATTAATTAAAATGAAAGCATTAGGCATTAGAGGTAGAACATATAACTGGGTTCTGGATTTTTTATACAATAGGACAATTCAAGTCAGGGTGGGAACAAGTCACTCAAATAAATATCACATTGAAAATGGAACGCCACAGGGAAGTGTTTGCAGCCCGCTCCTGTTTAATATCATGATTAATGACATCTTCAGTCAGGTAGAAAATAGTATGGGAAGATCGATATATGCTGATGATGGAGCATTATGGAAGAGAGGGCGGAATATGACTTATACTGTTAAAAAAATTCAAACCGCAATAAACAAAGTTGAAGAATGGTCTAAGAAATGGGGATTCAGATTATCGGTAGAAAAGACTCAGGTGATATGTTTCACGAAAAATAAGCATATTCCAGTAGAATTAACATTGTACGGTCAACCATTAAAGCAGGTGACTGAAATCAAGTTCTTGGGAGTATGGTTGGATGAGAAATTAACATTTAGAGTTCATATAGAGAAGCTAGTGACCAAATGTAAGAAAACGATAAATATAATGAGATGTCTAGTAGGTTGCGAGTGGGGTGCAAGTTTTAACTCCCTAAGAAACATATATTGTGCTCTTATAAGATCTGCAATAGACTATGGTTGCATAGCATATGGCTCAGCATGTGAAACTCTCTTAAAGAAAATTGATGCAGTACAAACTCAGGCACTTAGAATATGTTGTGGGGCGTTTAAAACTGATGCAGTACAAACTCAGGCACTTAGAATATGTTGTCCCCAGCTGCAGCTCTGCAAGTGGAAGTGGGAGAAATGCCTTTAGCAGTAAGACGTCAACAGTTGTCTGTTGTATACTGGGTAACATTGAAAGGGCATAAGGAGTCACACCCTACTAGATATGTATTTCAGGAGTGCTGGGAACATACGCAAGGAAATAATCGCAGTATAGGATGGATAGGTACGAAGTTAGCCAAATTAATGGGAATGGATCAGAGGAATTATAGCCAAACTGTGTCATTGCCTGCTATTCCTCCATGGATGTTCCCAATGCCTAATATAGACATACAGTTACACAAAGAAATTAAGGAAAATGAGGAAATATCAGAAGAATATGTTGTTCAGCAATACATGATAAAGAAATATAGAGAAATAATACATATTTTTACTGACGGATCAAAAGATCCAATTTCAGGGAAAACTGGAAGCAGTATTTGTTCCAAAATATCAGTATAGCATCAAAAAGAGAACAACAGATAATTTAGTTATATGTACTGACTCTATGGCAGCCCTGGAAAGTTTACTGTGGAATTGGTTGCAATTCTTCTTGCTTTACAGTGGGTGGAGGAAATGAATACTCAGTCAGCAGTTATATGTACTGACTCTATGGCAGCCCTGGAAAGTTTACAATCGGGTCAGTCTGATAGTAGACAGGATATATTATTTGAAATTTTACAGTCATTATACAGGATAAATAATAAAGGAAATTATATTAGATTTCTTTGGGTTCCGGCACATGTAGGGGTGGAGGGCAATGAGGTGGTAGATATTTTGGCAAAGAGATCACTAAAAAACAGAAATGTAGAAATGCACATTGATATGAGTAAATCAGAAGCAAAAACATGTATCCATAAGGCTGCACGTGACATCTGGCAGAAGAGATGGGAAAGAGAGAGGAAGGGGAGACACCTGTTTCAGATTCAGAAAACAGTGGGGAAAGGAGAATGGAATTCAGTATTAAGAAGGAAAGAGTCATCTTTAATTTTTAGACTTCGTATAGGACACACACAGTAAAACAGTAATGAACCAGAAACAGTTGAACATGTTCTCATTAACTGCAAAGCATATAAAGTTAAATTAAGTTTACATAAAATTGTAAACATCCTACAGGCAGATGTAATGAAGGAAACTAAACATAACACAATGACATTGGAAAATGTTCTAGGTAAGCGAAGTGGACGGATTCCAATGCAGTATGCAATACTTAGGTACTTGAAGGAAATAGGAGTTGATATAAGAATATAGTTTTTTTTTTTTTTTTTTTTCCTCCTCCATTGATACTCCAGTTCAGTTGGTGGCGGTAATGCACCAAGGCCTGGTCTGCCAACCGCCAATAAAATAAAAGAAGAAGAAGAAGAAGACGTGATCGATCGCTGTGATCCAAATTGATTCATTCAGAGGAAAAAAACGTCGGAAAGTTGAGATTTTGATAATTTGATGCATGCGGAACAGGAAGTTCGCTGCATAGAGTGATACACTCCAGTAGGTGAGTCGGTATCATATAATTAACGATAAATAGGATCTATTACTTTATAATAAGATATAATTACTGCTATTAAACGGTAAGCCAGTTGCTGTAAATGAGTTATTTTCTCTTGAAATTGTGATCTTTGATTAGAATAGTTGTAAATGTCTAACGCAAATCGCACGGTCATTTGTACATTGCAGTTCGCGCCGCCATTTCACGGTCGCCAGTTGCTGTAAATGACATTTTCTGTTGAAATTGTGATCTTTGATCAGAAAGGTAAATGTCTAACCGCAAATCGCAATTTGTGAATTGCAGTTCGCGCCGCCATTTCACGGTTACGACAGATGTGATCTACTGTCAGTAAATGAATTTGGTTTTAGTGAACCGCTTGATTATTTGTTAATTTCAGAGTTTCACCGTCGCCATTGTTGGCCAGGTGTTCATGTAAGAGTGAAAGTTATTGACTGAGGTAAATTTATGTGATTTATATCAGTTCATGAAGAAATGGTAAATGTAATTGTATTATATGTTATTTTGGATATTTAATGTGGAGTTATCTTTGATGTGGAGTTATTTTGAAATTCACTAAATGAATGTTCTGGTCTGTGATCAGGCCAGGTTTTTTTTTTCCTTGTTTCTTTTTCCTATTTCTATTTCTTTCCTTTTCCTCTTCCTCTTTGATTTTTTTTGGAAACGTGACACCCAAATGACCTTCCGTGACACCCTGAGAAATTCACATTTGATGGCGAGCCAACCAAACTAGCAGAAGAGAAGGAAATACGTCGTGGAGAGGACTACAATATCCTTTCTTTTGAGTTTTTGAGTCATCCCAACTCCAGAGGCATTGTAACCTCACAAGACACTTGAAATTACCAGAGATTTACTTTATCTATCCCTTTTTTTATTCTATTTCTTATGAGTATTGAATTGAACAATCTGTAAATATATGTACATAGAAAAAAACGAGTGCACTCAGGGGAAATTGACAATTTTATTGTTTGTAATATTGTAATTTTATTTTATTGACGTGTTTTATTTTTATTTAAGTGAACCAATTATATTTTTATTTCTAATTCAACCTTGTGTCTGTCTGTTTTTTCTCAATCCAACCCGCTACCTCCTTGAGCGACCATAGATCTTCTGATTAGCCCAAATTTCAATTGTATTGCATTTAATCCATTAAATTATTATTATTAATCAATTGTGCAATACGCAAGAGTAGTATTTTCTACAAAAAACATGAGTATTTTAGGAAGAACGTACAACTGGGTTTTGGATTTTTTATTTGACAGGACAATTCATGTTAGAGTGGAAACAACATACTCTAGGGTTTATAAAGTTGAAACCGGAACCGGAGTGTGTGTAGCCCCCTTCTGTTTAATATAATGATCAATGATATATTTAATGAAGTGGAAAAAGGGATGGGGAGGTCAATATATGCAGACGATGGTGCACTTTGGAGAAGATGCAGAAATATAACTTACACAGTTAAGAAAGTTCAAAAAGCATTAAATAAAGTAGAAGAGTGGGGACAGAAGTGGGGCTTTCGAATATCAGTAGAGAAAACGCAGGTGATATGTTTTACAAAGAAGAAAAATTTTCATGTTGCTTAGATGAGAAACTGAACTTTAACATCCATGTAGAAAAGTTATTGGCTAAATGTAAGAAAGCACTGAATGTTATGAGATGTTTAGCAGGTAGTGAATGGGGGGCTAGCCGGAGTTCTCTCAGAAATATACATCTAGCAGTTATTAGGTCTGGTATTGATTATGGATGTATTGCATATGGATCAGCAAGCCAGCATGTTCTGGAAAAAATTGACAGGGTGCAGACGCAAGCTTTGAGAATATGCTGTGGGGCGTTCAGAACATCACCCAGAGCTGCTCTGCAGGGGGAAATGAGTGAAATGCCCTTAGAGGAACGACACATGCAATTAAAAATGACTTATTGGGTCTCTGATATTAGGAGATTGTTGGGAGCATGAGAGAGCAAATATAAAAAGCATTTGGTGGATAACAGGAGAAATGGCACAGACAATGAATTTAGCAAATAGGAAATACAGTGATGCAGTGCCTATAGCAGCAATCCCTCCATGGTTATTTAAAATGCCTGCAATAGATTTATATTTACTAAAAGAAGAAAAATCCAATAGTGGTGTAATAAATGAAGTGAATCAGTATATGGAACGGATGTATCATGATAATGTACAGATTTATACAGATGGTTCTCAAGACTCAGAATCCAGTAAGACAGGAGTAGCAATAGTAACACCACATTAAGAAGTAATTATTACAAAAAGAACACCAGACTACTTATCTGTATCCACAACAGAATTGATTGATATTGTCATCGCTTTACAATGGTTAGAAGAGACTCAGATTAGGAAAGCAGTGTTATGCTCAGATTCAGTGGCAGCATTAAGAAGGATTCAATCGGGTCAATCAAATTGCAGACAAGATATTATTATAGAAATAATGCAACTGTTGTGTGGAATACATGAGCATGACGGGGTTGTGTCGTTTTTATGGGTCCCAGCACATGTTGGAATAGATGGAAACGAAATGGCAGATAAACATGCTAAAAGATCATTGAATAAAAACATTGTAGAAATTGATGTAAAATCAGTAAAGCAGAAGCAAAGATCATTATCAAGCAATCTGTTATTAAATCCTGGCAACAAAAATGGGATATGGAGAAGACAGGTAGACATCTATATAAAGTCCAAAAGAAAGTAGGATTACAAATGAATGAGACTGGAAGTGACTTTAAAAGAAGAGAAGAAGTAATAATAACACGATTAAGATTAGGACACTCATCTTTAAATGGAAACCTGCATCAAATCAAGAAGCACCCTTCAGGGTTTTGTAGATTTTGTGGTGAAATTGAAACAGTGGAGCAGATTTTATTACAGTGTAGAGCATATAGTAAAGAAAGACACGTGCTAGAAACAAGATACAAACAGAAGTGCAAATAATATGACATTAGAACTGATATTAGGCAGTAGAAAATTCAGAAGAATGACTATAAAATATATAATAAATACAGGAAACTTCAGGAGAATATACGTATAATCTTTCCCATTGTCACTTCACACTCCAGTTCATTTGGTGGCGGTAATGCACCAAGAGTTGGCTTGCCCACCGCCAATAAACGTCATAAGAAGAAGAAGAAGAAGAAGGAGAAGGAGAAGAAGAAGAAGAAGAAGAAGAAGAAGAAGGAGAAGAAGAAGAAGAAGGAGAAGAAGAAGAAGAACAAGAAGGAGAAGGAGAAGAAGAAGAAGAAGGAGAAGAAGAAGAAGAAGAAGAATGACCGCTGCGTGTATATATTAGTTATAAGCACACGGTTATGTGGCGCACAGTTTGTAAGATTTGTCTGCTGTCTCTTTATTCTGTTAAATGTGTTATTTGTGAGTGTTTGTAAAATCCAAACCTCCGTTTATTTCAGTTAAAGTTTATCATGCAACAACATCTATGAATGTGCGGTGACCAGTTTTTGGATGTGTTTGTCACAGGTATGTTATAAGTGTTTTTGTCATGTTGTGTGTTACAGTTGATGTTGACACTCACTGTGTGTCTCATGTGTTGCGCTGCGTGACGCGCCATTTTAGGCCTGTGTTTTATCCTGTATTTACTCATGGTTTAATTTGTTTGGTTGTATACTGTTCACTTTCAATGAATATTTTAGCTGTCTCTTGCAGCATCTCTGAATGTGCGATGACCAGTTTTTGGATGTGTTTGTCACAGGGTCAGTAAAGAGAACTGAGTGACCCTCCACCTGCTTCCGGTGTTATTCCACAAACAACTCCCAAAAACTCCTCACTGACCATCAGTCCCATAATCACCAACATCAAATCTTCAGACTGTGCCAACAAATAATCATAGATTTCATGTCGATAAACAAAACCGTTTTTTGTTTTGTTTTACAGCAACAAATTTAACGTAATGATGCCAAAATGACTTTAATTGTCTATATCAGCAATGCTTTACCCAGTTAACAGCAAACTTTGCAGGTGTCATTGTCACTTCACTCTGAACACATTACATCAGTTTGGACACAGGAGAGATGACGCTCAAGGTAAATGTATACATTCACTGCATTATATTGTGTTGATTTCAATACTTCCATATTTAGATTTAGTTTTTCTCCCTGTATGCACTGCCATACCTCTGATGTAAGATGCCGAAAGAGAAAATTACATGTTCTCATTATTTTCACTGCAGTTGCAGATGCTCTGGCTATCTACTACTATTTCTGTCTGCTAATAATTGACACTTTTTTCCTTTTAATGGCTTTAACTCTGGAATAAAATTAGTTATGCATATAAAAAAACAATAGGGTTTTCATCTAATTTAATGCAATGTTTCAATTACAAATTATATTATCAGCGGACATATTGAGTGAACAGTTGAATTGAAAAGTGAATAAATGTCACGATTGGGGTTGGTGTGCGATGCGGAACAAGGCAACAAAGGCAGGACTCCAATCTCAAACTGAACTTTAATATAAATGAAAAAAAAACCCACTTTAAATATAAACAAAGGCATACTGGTGCAAAGCTAAACTGAAACAAGAACACTAGAAACTCGGAAGACAGGCGACATCCACACACAGCATAAACTTCATTAACAACTGACGAGCAAGTTTTTACAAGACAGGTCAAGTCAAAGTCAAAGTCAGCTTTATTGTCAATTCTGCAATATATACAGTGCATACATATAGAGAATTGAAATTCCGTTACTCTCAGACCCAAGGCGAATACAGTTAACAACAACAATAATTTAACAGTAACAGTAACAACAACAACAACAACAACAACAGAAGATGAAGATAAAATACAATAAAATTAAACTAGATGGATAAAGTGAGTTATGGAGGTAAAGTGGCGATGGCAAATAGTGCAACAATAGTAAATAGTAATAGTGCAATTACAAATTAAGGCAGTGCAAATGTAATAGTAGAGAAATGCAAGGACAACATAATGAGGTGGATGAATAAGAGAATAACTGATGGTGGGTAGGGGGTGGGGGGGGGGGATTCAGAGATCAGGTCCTTGGTGCAGAAGAGGGGAGAGGTGGCAGAGTCGGGAGAGAGTTCAATGCCCTGACAGCTTGGTGTATGAAGCTGTCCTTCAGTCTGTTGGTCCGTGCCTGGAGACTGCGTAGTCTCCTCCCTGATGGCAGCAGACTGAAGAGGCTGTGGGATGGGTGGGTGGGGTCCCTAGCAATAGCAAGGGCTTTTCGGGAGAGGCGGGTGTTATAGATGTCCTGGAGGGGTGGGAGAGAGACACCAACGATCTTCTCAGCTGCTCTCACTATGCGCTGCAGTGCCTTGTGGCAGGATGCGTTGCAGGCGCCGTACCACACAGTGATGCAGCTGGTCAGAATGCTCTCGATGGTGCCTCTGTAGAAGGTGCGCATGATGGGGGCTGAGGCTCCGGCTCTTCTCAGCTTACGGAGGAAGTATAGTCGCTGCTGCGATTTCTTAATCAGTGCTGTGGTGTTGGTGGTCCAGGAGAGGTCTTCCGTGATATGAACACCCAGAAATTTGGTACTCCTCACCCTTTCCACGGTCGCACCGTTGATAGTCAGAGGAGCATGCTGGGTGTGCATTCTTCTGAAGTCAACAACAATCTCCTTCGTCTTCTTCACGTTCAGAGAGAGATTGTTGTCGCCGCACCACCTGGCCAGGCGGCTCACCTCACTCCTGAAGTTTGTCTCATCGCCGTTGCTAATGAGACCAACTACAGTCGTGTCGTCCGCAAATTTGATTATTAAATTGCTGTTGTGTGTGGGTGTGCAGTCATGGGTAAGCAGAGTGAAGAGGAGTGGGCTCAACACACAACCCTGAGGGGTTCCAGTGTTCATGATGATGGTGCTGGAAGTGTTGCTGCCGACCCGTACTGCCTGAGGTCTTCCTGTCAGGAAGTCCAGCAACCAGTTGCACAGTGAAGTGCTGAGTCCCAGCTGAGACAGTTTGTGAGTGAGCTGTTGGGGGATGATTGTATTGAATGCTGAACTAAAGTCTATGAACAGGATTCTGACATAAGTGTCTTTATTGTCCAGGTGCGTGAGTGCTGAGTGGATGGCAGTGGTGATGGCATCATCGGTCGAGCGTTTTGACCGGTATGCAAATTGGTAGGGGTCCAGGGAGGGGGGGAGGACATTGAAGCCGGATGGAGATGAATTCTTTGGGACTGGAATGATGGTGGTCGCTTTGAAGCAGGTGGGGACAACAGCTTGACTCAGTGAGATGTTGAAGATGTCTGTGAAGACATCGGTGAGTTCCTCTGCACAGTCCCTCAATACACGTCCAGGAATGTTGTCAGGACCCCGAGCTTTGCGTGCGTTGACCCTGCTGAGGGATCTTCTCACGCTGTCCCTGGGCAGTGACAACATCTGGTCATCGGGAGGAGGTGGTGACTTCTGTGCAGTGGTGCTGTTGTGTGCCTCAAAGCGAGCGAAGAAGGTGTTCAGCTCATTTAGAAGGGGTGTGGAGCTGTCACACGTCCGTGCAGGGGGTTTGTAGTCCGTGAGGGTCTGAATCCCCTGCCACAGGCTCCTTGTGTCTCTGCTGTCGCTGAAACGATGGGCTATCCTCCTGGAGTACTGTCTCTTAGCCTTCCTGATGCCATGTGACAGAATGGCCCTTGCTGTCCTCAGGCCCACCTCATCTCCAGCTCTGAAGGCAGCGTTACGCGTCTTCAGAAGTCTGTAGACATTCCCTGTCAGCCATGGTTTTTGGTTGGGCCAGATGGTGATGGACTTAGTGACTGTTACATCCTCAATGCACTTGGTGATGTAAGAAGTAACAGTCTCTGAGTACTCCTGGAGGTCTGTGATGTTATTGTAAGTTGCAGCTTGTTTGAACATGTCCCAGTCAGTGGTGTCAAAGCAGTCTTGAAGAGCCTCTGATGACCCATCAGGCCAGACTTGAATCTGCTTCAGGACTGGTTTGGTGACTTTCACAAGTGGTCTGTATGCTGGCATTAGCATAACAGTGATGTGATCTGAAGCACCAATGTGGGGGAGGGGGAGGGCTTTGTAAGCACCTCTCTGTGTGGTATATACAAAGTCCAGAATATTATGTCCGCGTGTAGGAAAGTCAATGTGCTGATGAATTTTTGGAAACACACTCTTTAAGTCCGCATGATTGAAATCCCCAGCCAAGATGAGAAAAGCATCCGGGTGGGCTGTCTGCTGATCACTGATGTGTTTATAAAGATTATTAAGTGCCTCACTCCTGTTGTTGTTGTTGGAGCTGGGGGGGATGTATACAGCAACAAGTATAATAGCTGTATATTCCCGCGGCAGATAAAACGGCCGACACTTAATAATCATAAACTCCACCAGGGGTGAGCAGTGTTTGCAGACCACAACAGCATCGCGGCACCACGCATCATTGGTGTAAACACAGAGTCCGCCGCCGCGGGTCTTACCTCCCTCGACGAGCACTCTGTCCGCGCGATGGCATGTAAGCCGATCGAGCTGAATGGCGCTGTCCGGAACGCTGTTGTTGAGCCATGTTTCCGTGAATACAAAAACACAACAGTCTCTAACAGTCTTCTGAGTGGAGCAAAGAAGACGAAGATCATCCAGTTTATTGTCCAACGAGCGAACGTTGGCCAAAATGATGGTGGGAATAGCAGGCTTGTGTGGGTTAGCCGCTAGTCTGACACGAATACCTCCGCGCTTCCCCCTTTTCTGTCTCCTCTCACCCCGTTTGTGGCGCTTCCACTGCGGGAGAGGTGCAGTAGTAAGGGACGGCAGTGTAGTAGTCCTCCGGAGAAGACCATGGTCCCGCAGCTCTTGTCCGAGCGTCGAGTCTGGGTTGGAAACTGTAGTTTTTCCAACCTCAAGCAGAAACTCACGTGTGTATCTGTGTTTGCAAACGAACGGACGCGACAAGGACATACAAAAACACCGTGATTTACACGACGAAAAACACAAAAACGCCGATCCGTCGGGAGAGAGAGAAGCCGCTGCGTGTGCACGCGCCGCCATCTTGAACCATAATTAGGTGCAGGGAGTGAAACAATAACCCGATGGACAGGAAGTGAAACAAAGACAAGACTGACAGGAAGTGACAAAGAAGACCCATACAGACAGGAACAGTGTTACATAACGCCCCTCTTCCGCCGACCAGGTGACAACTGCGGAGGGTGGGCGGGGGACAGAACAAAACTCGACAGACATGAAACCAGAAGGAACCCAAAGGAGACAGAACAAGAACCAAGGCAAAGTAGTCAAAACTAAGTGAAAATGCTAAAAAATAAAATAAAAATAAAACATCCCTAGAAGAAAAATAATAACTCAACAGTCCTCAAACATGAACAGTTCCTGCCGGTGTCGGCAAGGCGAGAGTCACTGGGACGGCGGCCTCCGGACCGGTAACGGCCTCTGGGAGGTCGGCGAAGGCCGGCGGCGGTTCGGGCCATGGTAGCTCTAGCTCTGGGGTAACGGGAACTGGATCAGGCTCATGGCTGGCGGGTTCTCTGGATCAGGCTCATGGCTGGCGGGTTCTCTGGATCAGGCTCATGGCTGGCGGGTTCTCTGGATCAGGCTCATGGCTGGCGGGTTCTCTGGATCAGGCTCATGGCTGGCGGGTTCTCTGGATCAGGCTCATGGCTGGCGGGTTCTCTGGATCAGGCTCATGGCTGGCGGGTTCTCTGGATCAGGCTCTTGCTTAGGCTGACTGGTTCGGAGCCAGACACTCACCTGACACTCATGCACTGCTTGCTGCCAGCTCATGCCGGTAGTGTCAGGGAGGTCTCAAAGCTGGAGATGATTGGCTCCGAACCAGAACAGCTTCTTCAGTATTTCATCATCCAAGGATGAGAATATGGCAAATAGGCGGAACTTCATTAAAGTCGGAAAAGTCATTAAAGTCCAGGTTCTCTCTGGCAATCTGGAGGACCCTTTCAAGATGCTCCATAGTTCCTCAAAGTCTTTTTAGGCGACAAACCTGGTCGATTGTAGGTGACCAGCCTGGTCAGTTGTTCTGTCACGATTGGGGTTGGTGTGCGATGCAGAACAATGCAACAAAGGCAGGATTCCAATCTCAAACTGAACTTTAATATATATTAAAACAAAACACTTTAAAAACCACAAAAGGAGCACACTGGTGTAAAGCTAAACTGAAACAAGCCCACTAGAAACTCGGAAGACAGGCGACATCCACACACAGCATAAACTTCATTAACAACTGACAAACACCAGGGAAATGCACAAGTGATTTATACACAGGGGGGAATCAACAACACCTGGGAGACTAACGAGCAAGTGATTACAAGACAGGTGCAGGGAGTGAAACAATAACCCGATGGACAGGAAGTGAAACAAAGACAAGACTGACAGGAAGTGACAAAGAAGACCCCGACAGACAGGAACAGTGTTACAATAAACATTTTATCATCTCAGTATTGGATTTATCCCTCCTGCTTTAAAAACATCTGCACAAACAGGTCTATGATTGATCATTTGATGACATAAAGAGCGTCTTGAGCTCCAGTTGAAATGATCTTCAATAGATATTAAAATATATATATATATATATACAAACACTACATTGTTTAATTGATTGTTTTATTTTAAACACTTTGTCAATATTTTAGTTTAGCTGTTTTAGCCTCGGCCCCCTCAGATTTTCAATTGTTTAAAATTGTGACTGTGAAAGCACATATCGCCCGCCACACAAGACGATCGCAACGCACCCCCAAAGTCAACAAAGGCGCGCTGCGCGCTGTACCGCAACTATATATATACAGTGGAGTTCGGTTAAGTTGACGGCGTCGGGGGTCGGAAAAAAACATCGAGATAACCGTTTCGCGAGATAACCCATATCTCATATATTACATATATTAACATACAACCCACATAATATATTACAGATGTCCCCACATATAACCCTCAGATGTACATAATCCGTACACATTGCTTGTGCGCAAAATTCACACAATAAGAAAACAAAGTCAGAATCAGAACAAAAAGAAAAAGCAGTCTCTCCCTCTCTCCTCTCTGCGCAGCATCTGCTCTTTGAGAAAGTGTCGGCTAAGATGAGCCCGCCCTCATGGCAGCACAGCCAATCACGTCTTCTTGCATGATTAACAGGTCAGAGAGCCAATCAGCGCAGCTGTCAGAGTGACAGTGGAAATGCAGCTGTCAGAGCGTCAAAGAGAACAATCTCATGAAAGAAAAATGAAAATGTATTTATGTACATGATGTGAGTTATTAAATAAGAATGTACATGCTTGAGTTTTTGGTGTCTTTTTACACAACAGTGTTGCCGCGATTTGTTTGATGAAGCGATCGGCATTCATCTAAAAAAAATTTACATATACTGTAGACCTACTGTGTATATGTTTGCTAACAACAAAAGGCATAATGTAAAACCACCACAATAAAAAACACCTTCCATTATTGATACAAACCTTTAATTATATTCTACAATAATGCAAACACAAAGATTGTTCACAAAATCATAAAAAAACAGGAGCAGGATGCACAGTAGTTAGTTTTTACAAAAAGCAGTTCTCTACAAACAGAAAACAATATCTACAAAAAGAAGTTCTGTACAAACAGAAAAACAATCTCTACAAAAAACAGTTATAAAAAGTATAACGCGGTTACTTTTGTTTCTTCACGAACTCTAAAATGCTTTGTTGTTTTTTGCGTTTAACTGACTGCTTGAAAACAAATTCTTCGATATTATTTATTATATTATTTATCTCCTAGAAAATAACCGTACCGTCTAATTTTTTTTTTTGACAGAAGGAATTGGTTCCAAATCTTCGTCCGCATCTTCTTCATCTTCGTTGTCGTCGCCGCATGCAGAAGTGCTTGCCTGTGCTGACTGCAGACTTGATACAATGTCATCATCAGTGATCACACCATCAGTAACGCCATCTTTGTCGACGTCTATGTAATCTTGGAATTCCTAGACAGTGATGGTTAACACCTGTGCCGCCTCCACGATAGCATCGGTTTTTGCCGCGTCCGCGACTGCGCGGCACTGTGCCTGAAACTCATCATTTGAAGTCTCCTGAATGATGCAGTGCATCCAGCAATTCGAGATTGTTTCCTTCTTCACATTATTCCAGGCTGATCTCAAGAAGTTCATTGCATCTAGGTGGGAAGGGGTGTAATGTGCCTTCTTTTCATCATGCACTGTAAAAAAAAATCCTAATTTTACAGAATTTTTTTTACAGTATTTCTTTGTAAATCTAAATTATGTTTAAAACTATGTAAAATTACAATAAATATCAGTAAATTAACAACTTGACTGTTATTTTAAGGATTATATCATTAATGACAAATTACAGTAATTCTTATTTTTTATACAGAAAATTACTGTATTATTTATACAGTATTTTTCTATTTTTATACATTACGTACAAATTCATGTAAAATTACAATAAATATCAGTAAATTAACAAATTGACTGTTATTTTAAGGATTATATCATTAATGACAAATTACAGTAATTCTTATTTTTTTATACAGAAAATTACTGTATTATTTATACAGTATTTTTTCTATTTTTATACATTACGTACAAATTCATGTAAAATTACAATAAATATCAGTAAATTAACAACTTGACTGTTATTTTAAGGATTATATCATTAAATGAAAAATTACAGTAATTCTTATTTTTTTATACAGAAAATTACTGTATTATTTCTACAGTATTTTTCTTTTTTTATACATTACGTACAAATTCATGTAAAATTACAATAAATATCAGTAAATTAACAACTTGACTGTTATTTTAAGGATTATATCATTAAATGAAAAATTACAGTAATTCTAATTTTTTTATACAGAAAATTACTGTATTATTTATACAGTATTTTTCTATTTTTATACATTACGTACAAATTCATGTAAAATTACAACCAATATATGTAATAATTAACAATTTGACCATTATTTTAAGGATTATATCATTAATGACAAATTACAGTAATTTCCAGTTTTAATACAGGAAAATTACCTTATTATTATCTTTTCTGTTTTCATTCAATACATACAAATCCATGTAAAATTACGAACAATATATGTAAATTAATACATTGTTTTATTTATACCATATTTTTCTGTAAATGAATAATTCTAGCCTACTTCTAGAAAATGAAGATCCAAGAATGTGCATCAGATGTGTTCTTAAGAAGCCACAGTAAACTTTATTGTTTATATATGTAAAACTCCTGTAAGGGAGTAAGGGAGTGATATATGTTGATTATAAATCACACTCAGTCACCCGCGATGTTCATTCATTTAACCTTATAACGTGAATACAACAGAAACAGACACATACACAAATTATATACAACTAGTACATAGCTTTACACTTAGCAGAAACAACGAGTAACGAAAGCATTAAAGCACATATAACAAACACTTCCTGTGTGGTGCGGTATCGTCAGCGCGCGCGCGCTATCGCGGTACATTTGAGTTAACTGAACACGTTGATACTGAAAACACTTAACCCGCACAACACTCGAATATGCTAGACAAAACACTCATGACACTCAAACCTGTCTTTCCAACCGTGCATACCTGTAAGGGAGTGATATATGTTGATTATAAATCACACTCAGTCACCCGCATGTTCATTCACTTAACTTTATAACGTGAATGAAGTCTCTCGCGAGAACTCCCTTCATCCCGCCACGCAGCGACGTGCACGTCACACGTACAACCAATCACAAAATTATGAACTTGAAATGAATAACCTATTCTAGAACACAATATATTTACAACCAATATTCATATCAAAGAACAACGAACAAACAACAAAAAACAATCACATACAAATAAATCAAACTCAATTATTTACACATATCACATATACATTTGATGAACACTAAGTTTTATGCATTAGCTTACCTAACCCTAACCCTAAAAGCCTGACAATGTCAATGCCAAATACCTTTAAATATTGTGGTATTCTGACATGTTTCTAACTGACACATCTTCTACTCATAAAGATCAGGACTTACAAGTTTACCACTCATATTTACAGCATTGTGGTGCTTAATAACCTTAACCCCAAACCCAGGCCTGGTCTCACAGACAGGGTTAAGACTAAGCTAGGATTAGCCCTTAGTTCAATCAAGACATTTAAGTATCTTTAATATACGGCTAAAATAATAATAATAATAATAATAATAAGACACATTTGTTACATAAATGAATTGCCTCAGCCACAAAAGTAAGTTTATAATGATTTGTTGAACATCAAATTGTCCTAAAACGCTGCCACAGGGGCAACCACTCAAAGTCTGTCTAAAAAGTCTGTCTCATGAGACTATACCATGATTAAAATGAAACTGAAGTTTTTGTCCTAAAATAACAAGGCTGCAAAAGATCAAATGCAGACGAGAAGTCCACAAACAAAAAGCCATGCAAAAGCCCAAGCTGTTTTTATGCTCAAAGTTGATGTGTTAGAAGCAGGAAAAATGGCGGCATAGCCACTGACCAGTCAGGGTGTCCATGCGGACTCCTGTTCACCTCCAAAAGTGCCAACAGTGGGCACGTGAGCATCAGAACTGGACCACGGAGCACAGATTCCGATGAATCATATTTTCTTTTGCATCATGGTGGCCAGGTGCGGGTGCATTGCTTACAAGACTTAAAGGATCTGTTGCTAACATATTGGGGGTCAGGGATTTTTTTTTACCAGCAAAAGGGGGACCAACACAATATTAGGAAGGTCATAATATTATGCCTGATTATGCAATGTTAGCAAACAAGTGTTGCTTTGGACAGAAGATTAAACCTAAACCAACAGGTTGTGTAACAGTGGCACACAGTAAAAGTGAAAATGAGAGTTGACATTATTAGGCAGAGTATTTCTAAAGGAAATGTCAGGTAAATAAATTGTATAATTTATAATAAATAAAATACAATAATACAATTTATAATTGTATAATACAATAAAGTTTTATTGCAGTGCATGATTGCCATATATATTACCATTTTATTACCATATATATAATGCACTGCAATAAAAAAACAATATATAATATATACTCAATATATACACATATATATGTGCAATAAAAACCCAATTTAAACAATTATTTAATACAACAGCCTACAAATGCCACATTAGGCTATTGTATGTCTGTGTTGCTTTGAGCATGATTGGTTATGCTGAGTTTCATCCAGGAATCTGGCCAATGACAAATGTGCGCGCCTTCTACAGCGTGCGCGCCTTTTTTCAAATTTGAATCCGTTTGTTGGAAAGCGAGTGTGCGCGCGCGCGCGCGCCTATCTGTCTGTGTGCGTTGCAGCTCGCCATCTGCAGTGCACAGTACTACTTCAGCTCGGTTTTGCATGGATTATTACATTGATTATTTTACGTCGGACTGCAAAATTTTATATTTTAGGCAAATTTAAGTTGCGGATTGTTAATTGTGAACAAACAAGAAAAAATGCAATATGGCCAACGACTTTTACCAACGCGTAACGTTACCGGACAACTACAGAAGGTAAGTTAAATAATTTAGCTTTTATTAAAAAAATATAGTCTGCTACATTGTGATGTAATGTGTTTAAGTAATAATCTAATCCCGATAACGACATTACATAGTTCAATGTATTAGCTAACATTAACGTTACTGTGTGTTGTTAGCATGTGTTAATATTGTAAACTAGGATTAAGACAAAAAAAAAATCTATATAAGAGCTTTGTAAATGAGTGAACTGAGAACGGAGTCTTGTACAAGCTCTTTTGAAAATCCCTGTTAGTAAGTAAATGGCTAATGTGTGTGTGTGTGTGTGTGTGTGTGTGTGTGTGTGTGTGTGTGTGTGTGTGTGTGTGTGTGTGTGTGTGTGTGTGTGTGTGTGTGTGTGTGTAAAATACATTTTAGGAAGAAAAAATCCAGCCACATGATCTTCAGGAGCGGTGAGTATTGACATACTAACATTAGGAAAGCTGAATTTTCAGCATCATTACTCCAGTCTTTAGTGTCACATGATCCTTCAGAAATCATTCTGATATGCTGATGTGCTGCTTAAGAAACATTTACTATTATTATTAATGTTGAAAACAGCTTGTAACGCGTTTATTCTCTAGGAGAGGCCGGATAGCTCGCCTAAACGTAGAGTGAAGAACTAAGACACAAATATCAGTTCTGATATTCCACATGAGGGTCCTTTATTAACAGGAACTGTCCATTCTACACACACCGGGGCAGTTGGCAATCGCGTTACTAAACAACAACAAAACAATAGTAAGAGCAACATAAATGAAAATTGTGTGAAAAACCTCACTCCACATACATGCGATGCTTCCCTGCTTGCGCTCTGTTCGAACGACCTCATTACTGCTCTTGAGAGTGAAAAAGCACTCCGCCAGAGTCCGCCTTAAAGGAGCATTACCCACTATAACTCGTTACAAGCTGTGTAAATTTTTTTTCAGGATTATTTAATGAATAAAAAGTTCAAAAGAACAGCATTTATCTGAAAAATAAAGCTTTTGCAACATTATAAATATCTATAGTGTCACTTTAATGCATCCTTGCTGAAAAAGTTTATGAATTTCTTTCCCAAAAAAACAAAATCTTACCAACCCAAAACTTTTGAACGGTATACAATGTCACAAAAGCTTTCTATTTCAGATAAATACTGTTCTTTTGAACTTTCTATTTATCAAAGAATCATAAAAAGAACTGTTTTCAACATTGATAATAGATAATCATAAATGTTTCTTGAGCAGCAAATCCTCATATCAGAATGATTTCTGAAGGATCATGTGACACTGAAGGCTGGAGTAATGCTGGAAATTCAGCTTTGCATCACAGGAATAAATTACATTTTAAAATATATTCAAATAGAAAACAGTTAATATGCATTTTAATTATATTTCACAATATTACAGCTTATTTTTTTTTAATTATTTTTTTTATAATTTAATAGCATAAATGCAGCCCTGGTGAGCAGAAGTGACATCTTTAAAAACATACAAAAATATTACTGTTCTAAAACATTTGACCGGTAGTGTACACACACACACACTGTTCAAAAGTTTGGGATCGTAAGATTTTTTATGTTTTTAAAAGAAGTTTCGTCTGCTCACCTGCAAGGCTGCATATATTTAATTACTCATACTAACAGTAATAATGTGAAATAATATTACAATTTAAAATAACTTTTCTATTTGAAAATATTTAAAAATGTAATTCATTCTTGTTAGCAAAGGTGAATTTTCAGCATCATTACTCCAGTCATAAATTTAATAAATAAATGCTGTATAATTTTAATAAACGCTGTATAAGTGCTGTTCATTTTGTAAAGTGTAACAGTTTTGTATTCAGTATGTTTAGATTGTCACCATAATCCTAGTTTGAGAATTTGATAAACTATTGTTAATTACTGAAGTAATTTAAATTTTGTATTTTATTTATTCAATAATTGTGATTTTAGATTACATGTTTTACATAATTTAAACACTATTAAATTATATGTAAACAAATGCTGCAAATGGAAGTTTGAGATGATTTTAATTATTTTTTATACTGTTTATACTTATTTTATCTGCCAAAATAAAACTTAATTTTAAATCTTGAGCACGTCTTGACTATTTATTGTTTGACTGTAATCATTTAGGAAATCTGTAAAATAAGTGTGTATCTGTAGAACTCTTAACACTGTCGTTTTATTGAAGGTGTTTGACTGTAATCATTTAGTAAATACCTGTAAAATAACAGTGTTTATCCATAGAACTCTTAGCAATATCAGTTAATTGAAAGTTTTTGACTGTAATAATTTAGTAAATACCTGTAAAATAACAGTGTTTATCCATAGAACTGTAAGCAATGTCATTTAATTAAAGGTGTTTGACTGTAATAATTTAGTAAATACCTGTAAAATAACAGTGTTTATCCATAGAACTCTAAGCAATATCAGTTAATTGAAAGTTTTTGACTGTAATAATTTAGTAAATACTTGTAAAATAACAATGTTTAGCCATAGAACTCTAAGCAATATCAGTTAATTGAAAGTTTTTGACTGTAATAATTTAGTAAATACCTGTAAAATAACAGTGTTTAACCATAGAACTCTTAGCAATATCATTTAATTAAAGGTGTTTGACTGTAATAATTTAGTAAATACCTGTAAAATAACAGTGTTTATCCGTAGAACTGTTAACACTGTCATTTAACTGAAGGTTTTTGATCATAATAATCTAGGAAAGATCCATAAAATAACAGTTTTACACTGTAAAAAAAAATCATAAAAAACCGGTAAATGACTGGCAGCTACGGCTGCCAAACAAAAACCGTAAAAAAAAGGTAAAATATCTTACTTTAAACACGGGAAAAATCTGTAAAATAACATGTTTTTTCACTACAAAGCTGCCAGTCAATTACCGTTTTTTTACGAGATTATTTTTTACAGTGTG
>JAWRVZ010000276.1:0-247500 GCA_037043235.1 Rhodeus uyekii
CGCCTTATCCGAACGTTTTATTGTCTTGTTGCAAGCGTGAATCACCGATTAAAATTCCTTTGACAACTTTTGGTCATGAGAGTCTCTAGATGATGCGTGGGAAATTTTGCGTGATTTGGCCAAACGGCCTATGAGGAGTTCGAAAAATTTTTTTTTTCAGAAAATTCAAAATGGCGGAAAATTTTTATAGGCGGAAATGAAATCGGAGATATACATTTTTTAAGTCTTGAGCCAAGGATTCCAGGGATATAAGACACTTGAGTGTACGACAAACGGTTTACGAGTTATGAGCGTGTACGCGTTTGTAGTCGCTGTAGCGCCACCTATTGCCCGATTTGCGCCATATTTTGATACGTTCTCCCCAAATTGAGACCTACCATCTGACCAACTTTCAAGTCTCTATACCTTACGGTTTGGTCTGCACGATAAGAAGTACGGCAGAAGAATAATAATAATAATAATAATAAAAATCCTAACAATTACAATAGGTTTTCAACGCTAAAAATCATCAATACGGTCTTTAGTAATTCGATTTAACGGTTTATCATGTTCGACCAACAGGCAGCGCTGTAACCAAATTGATGTGTCAAATCATGTGGTATATCCAGAGTGAGGTGACAATGACACATGCAAAGTTTGGTGTCAATAGGCTAAAGCATTGCTGACATACAGCTTTAAAGTCATGTGTTTAAGCATAGCATTTCATGACAAAATTCTAAATAGCCGACGCTGAAAAAGGCCGATATGGGAAAATTTGGTATCGCAGGACTCGGCATGATGCACTGAATCTAAAGACAGCAGTTTCATGATTTTTGGACAAAGCGTTCAGGAGTTATAATCAAAAATGTCAGTTTTTCATATCTCCTGACCACTAGGGGGCAGAGCGCCAAAACTCTGCAGGTAGCCTCAGATCATGATTGACATGACACACAGAAAGTTTGGTCAGAATACGCTAATGCGTTGCGGAGATATAGCCTCGCTTTATTTGGTGGCCATTTGGTCAAATTCGTTCGCAATTTTATCGAAACCTGTTTGACGAATCAACTTTATTTTAATAACTTTTTGTCAGCATGGTCTGAAGATGTTATGATTCAATTTTGGTGAAAATTGGACAAACGGTGTGGGAGGAGTTTGAAAAAGTAGGTTTTTAAAGAAAAACAACATGGCGGACAGGAAGTTTGGCCGACTATGACAAATTTGGTATCTATGTTCTCGGTTTGACCCAAGGAACGTATAAAGACAACTTATTTTACCATAGGTTTACGTGTTCAAAAGTTATTAGCATTTTTGCACATTTGTTTATAACTTTTGACCACAAGGTGGCGCTGCCTCGAAACTTTTTGTGTTGTATCAGGCCCAGATGCCGAAGACACATATCGAGTTTCGTAACGATACGCCAATGTGTTTGTTAAATATAGCAGTTTATGACAAAATTCAAAATGGCCGACCCTCAAAATGGCCGATATGGGAAAATTTAGTATCGCACAACTCGGCATGATGCCCTGAATCTAACGAGACCAGTTTTATGATTTTTGGTCGAAGCATTCAGAAGTTATAAGCAAATATTTTACTTTTTCATATCTCCAGACCACTAGGTGGCAGAGCGCCAAAACTCTGCATGTCGCCTCAGAATATGATTGACATAACACACACCAAGTTTGGTCAGAATGCGCTAATGCGTTGCGGAGATATAGCCTCGCTTTCATTTCTGCGGCCATTTTGTCGAATTCTTTCGCAGGTTATTCGTAAACGAGTTACCAAATCAACTTTCTTTTAATAACTTTATGTCAGCATGGCCTGGAGATGATGTGGTTCAATTTTCGTGAAAATCGGACAAACGGCCTAGGAGGAGTTCGAAAAAGTAGGTTTTTCATAAAATTCAAAATGGCGGGAAAATTTTCATGACGGAAAATGACGTCATAGGGTGCAATCGAATCGTCTTGAGCCAAGGAATTAGTGGACGAAAGAATTTGGTTTCTAGGACATACGGTTCAAAAGTTATTTACGTAAACGTGAGTGCAAATTTGGACAGTTGGTGGCGCTATAGAGATTGAGTTAGAAACTTCAAATTTGCTATGGTCAATTATTGGACTGTCCTCTATTTGTGTGCCAAATTTCATAACTTTCCCGCAATCGGTTCTATGGGCTGTCATAGACTTCAATGGCGGAAGAAGAAGATGAATAATAATAATAATAGGAACCGGAACAAAAACAATAGGTGCCTTCGCACCTTCGGTGCTTGGCCCCTAATAATAATAATAATAAAAATCCTAACAATTACAATAGGTTTTCAACGCTTCGCGTTTGAACCCCTAAATATAGCTGCAAGCATCAATCAACGGGGTTCAAACGTCGCAAGTTCATCTGAGCGGTTATGACGATTTTTTGTCAATTTGAGTAGTTCTCCTAATGTGCACAGTTCTGTGAAGTTTCTAGGTCGTGCAAACAATGTATAAACATCAAAGATGTTCAGAATGAGAAGATCTATCAAATTATACTGATTGTTTTGTGGATATTTAACACCACACGTCATCTGATCTGTTAGATCTGATCTGTTGGCTTATGTCAGTCAATGTATGTAATTCTGACTTGTTCTAAACTGCGTTTTGTGAAGTTTTTACTTTCTGAAAACCATATGTAGACATATTACAGTTGTTCAGAATGAGAAGATCTATCAAATGATTTCAGTATTGTGTTGATGTGCTTAACACGTCATATGATATGTTATGTCAGTTTATGTCAATTTGACCTGTTCGCCACATAATCACAGTTTTATGAAGTTTGTTCAGTATGAGAAGATCTATCAAATGATATAAATATAGTGTGAATGTGTTTAACACAACATGTCTTGTCATCTGAACTGTTATGTCAGTCTATGTCAATCTGACTTGTTCTCCACGTGCATGACAAGTTTGAAGTTAATCGGACTAACGAGTGCACATGTACAGATGTTTTAGTGTTTTTTTTTCATAATATAGCGCCACCAAGTGGTCAATCGTTGCAGATGTTTTAGTTTGACCACAAAATAAGCTCTTACATGAGTATTTCAAGTTTGGTGAGATTATCTCTTTGCAATCCAGAGTTATTACAATTTTAGCAAAAAAGTTAAGTTGGTCTAATTGATGCTCAAATTTCATTGGCTGATGACGGCCATGTTTTTTGAGATATGCCAATATCCTCATAGAACATCATGGACCCTTGGATAAAGACCGTGCATGACAAGTTTCAAGTCAATCGACTAAACGAGTGTACCGTGACAGCCAATTTAGAAATTGTTCACATATTAAAAGAAAAACAAATTCAGAAATTGGAATAAAAAGATTTCTTATCCTGTGGCTTCCTCTTGTGGACAAGTAATATTACAGCCATAATTTTTCAGTGTAAATTGGTTATTATGCAGAATGGGAAGATCTATCAAATACTAAAATAGTGTGGATGTGTGAAACAAGATGTGAGCAAAGATTCTTCTAACTGAAAGTGGAATAAAAAGATTTCCTAGCCTGACGTTGCCTCTTGTGGACAAAAGTAGTATTACAGCTTTCCTAAGATTTTAAAATATAGATAGTTTATAATTTATTGTGAGCCCTATGAGCATCAGAAATACATGAAACCTGACACACTTCTTCAAAATGACGTGTTCTTAACATGTTCACAGTTCTCTGATGTTTTTTGTTTGTGCACAAGATATACAGACATTTTAATCACAATAGGCCAAATCAGAAATATATGAAAAATTGTATCTGCTGAACGGTTTAACTGATTGAAATTCTTTGAATAACTTTTTGCCTTGAGTGTCCCTAGATGATGTGTGTGAATTTTCAAGGCAATCGTATTGACGGTCTATGACTAGTTCGAAAAATTTTAATTTTCTAAAATCTCCAATATTTCAAAAACAGTTTGATTGACAGCAGTGGTTCTTGAAGCAAAGTTGCTCAGTATGAGGAGATCTAACAGATGATATCAATATTGTGAGGATGTGTGAAACACCACGTGAGTAGAGACACAAAAACCTCGTTAGCGCCAACTAGTGGCCGATTTAAAAAAAAAATCTGACAGACCTCTAGGGCTATGAGTCAAATACGCTCATCGAGTTTCGTTCCGATTGAAGTTCGTTAAGGTGGTCTAATTGATGCTCAAACTTCATTGGCCGATGACGGCCATGTTTTTTGAGATACGCCAATATCCTCTTAGATCATCATGGCTCACTGGACAAAGACCGTGCATGACAAGTTTGAAGTCAATCGGAATAACGAGTGCACATGTACAGATGTTTTAGTGTTTTTTTGTAATATAGCGCCACCAAGTGGTCAATCGTTCCAGGTTTTTTAGCGTGACCACAAAACTAGCTCATACATGAGTATTTCAAGTTTGGTGAGATTATCTCTTTGCATTCCAGAGTTATTACGATTTTAGCGAAAGAGGCTCCGCCCTATTAAGACGTTTGTACATCCTGTTGAGAGCGTGAATCACTGATCAAAATTCTTTGAATAACTTTTGGTCAGGAGAGTCTCTAGATGATGCGTGTGAAGTTTCGTGTAATTTGGACAAACGCTCTATGAGGAGTTCGAAAAAATATTTTTTCAGAAAATTCAAATTGGCGGAAAATTTTTATAGGCGGAAATGAAATCGGAGATATACATTTTTTAAGTCTTGAGCCAAGGATTCCAGAGATATAAGACACTTTAGTGTAGGACAAACGGTTTACAAGTTATGAGTGATTACGCGTTTTTAGTGGCTGTAGCGCCACCTATAGGCCGATTTGCGTCATGTTTTGATACGTTCCCCCCAAATTGAGACCTACCATCTGGCTAACTTTCAAGTCTCTAGACCTTACAGTTTGGTCTGCACGATCGGAAGTTCGACAGAATAATAATAATAATAATAAATATAGCTGCAAGCATCGATCAACGGGGTTCAAACGTCGCAAGTTCATCTGAGCGGTTATGACGATTTTTTGTCAATTTGAGTAGTTCTCCTAATGTGCACAGTTCTGTGAAGTTTCTAGGTCGTGCAAACAATGTATAAACATCAAAGATGTTCAGAATGAGAAGATAAATCAAATTATACTGATTTTTTTGTGGATATTTAACACCACACGTAATATGATCTGTTGTCAGCTTATGTCAATTTGACCTGTTCGCCACATAATCACAGTTGTATCAAGTTTGTTCAGTATGAGAAGATCTATCAAATGATTTTAATATAGTGTGAATGTGTTTAACACAACATGTCATGTCATCTGAACTGTTATGTCAGTCTATGTCAATCTGACTTGTTCTCCACGTGCATGACAAGTTTGAAGTTAATCAGACTAACGAGTGCACATGTACAGATGTTTTAGTGTTTTTTTTTCATAATATAGCGCCACCAAGTGGTCAACCGTTGCAGATGTTTTAGTTTGACCACAAAATAAGCTCTTACATGAGTATTTCAAGTTTGGTGAGATTATCTCTTTGCACTCCAGAGTTATTACAATTTTAGCAAAAGTGTTAAGTTGGTCTAATTGATGCTCAAACTTCATTGGCTGATGACGGCCATGTTTTTTGAGATATGCCAATATCCTCATAGAACATCATGGACCCTTGGATAAAGACCGTGCATGACAAGTTTCAAGTCAATCGACTAAACGAGTGTACCGTGACAGCCAATTTAGAAATTGCTCACATATTTAAAAAAAAAACAAATTCAAAAATTGGAATAAAAAGATTCCTTATCCTGTGGCTCCCTCTTGTGGACAAGTAACATTACAGCCATCATTTTTCAGTTTTAATGTGTTATTATTCAGTATGGGAAGATCTATCAAATACTAAAATAGTTTTGATGTGTGAAACAAGATGTGAGCAAAGATTCTTCTAACTGAAAGTGGAATAAAAAGATTTCCTAGCCTGACGTTGCCTCTTGTGGACAAAAGTAGTATTACAGCTTTCCTAAGATTTTAAAATATAGATAGTTTATAATTTATTGTGAGCCCTATGAGCATCAGAAATACATGAAACCTGACACACTTCTTCAAAATGACGTGTTCTTAACATGTTCACAGTTCTGTGATGTTTTTTGTTTGTGCACAAGATATACAGACCTTTTAATCACAATAGGCCAAATCAGAAATATATGAAAAATTGTATCTGCTGAACGGTTTAACTGATCGAAATTCTTTGAATAACTTTTTGCCTTGAGTGTCCCTAGATGATGTGTGTGAATTTTCAAGGCAATCGTATTGACGGTCTATGACTAGTTCGAAAAAGTTGAATTTTCTAAAATCTCCAATATTTCAAAAACAGTTTGATTGACAGCAGTGGTTCTTGAAGCAAAGTTGCTCAGTATGAGGAGATCTAACAGATGATATCAATATTGTGAGGATGTGTGAAACACCACGTGAGTAGAGACGCAAAAAACTCGTTAGCGCCAACTAGTGGCCGATTTAAAAGAAAATTCTGACAGACCTTTAGGGCTATGAGTCAAATACGCTCATCAAGTTTCGTTCCGATTGAAGTTCGTTAAGTTGGTCTAATTGATGCTCAAACTTCATTGGCCGATGACGGCCATGTTTTTTGAGGTACGCCAATATCCTCTTAGATCCTCATGGCTCATTGGACAAAGACCGTGCATGACAAGTTTGAAGTGAATCGGAATAACGAGTGCACATGTACAGATGTTTTAGTGTTTTTTTGTAATATAGCGCCACCAAGTGGTCAATCGTTGCAGGTTTTTTAGCGTGACCACAAAACTAGCTCATACATGAGTATTTGAAGTTTGGTGAGATTATCTTTTTGCGTTCCAGAGTTATTACGATTTTAGCGAAAGAGGCTCCGCCCTATTAAGACGTTTGGACGTCCTGTTGCGAGCGTGAATCACTGATCAAAATTCTTTGAATAACTTTTGGTCAGGAGAGTCTCTAGATGATGCGTGTGAAGTTTCGCGTGATTTGGACAAACGCTCTATGAGGAGTTCGAAAAAAATTTTTTTCAGAAAATTCAAAATGGCGGAAAATTTTTATAGACGGAAATGAAATCGGAGATATACATTTTTTAAGTCTTGAGCCAAGGATTCCAGGGATATAAGACACTTTAGTGTAGGACAAACGGTTTACAAGTTATGAGCGTGTACGCGTTTTTAGTGGCTGTAGCGCCACCTATAGGCCGATTTGCGTCATGTTTTGATACGTTCCCCCCAAATTGAGACCTACCATCTGGCCAACTTTCAAGTCTCTAGACCTTACGGTTTGGTCTGCACGATCGGAAGTTCGACAGAATAATAATAATAATAATAATAAATATAGCTGCAAGCAGCAATGACGGGGCCAAGCACTAACAAGGCATTGATGTGGCTGGCAGCAAAAGACCAAACACTGTAATTTGATTTAATAGTTTATCGCTTTGGACCCATAGATGGCGCTGTGTCCAAATTGTTAGAATGTGGTCCGAGTAATGTCACAATGAAATGTGCAAAGTTTGGTGTTATTTGGACAAAACATTACTGACATAGAGCATTAAAGTCATTTTCTCATCACTACCTCAAATTTGTAATTGTGGTATACGAAAACGGTTTTGTCTATTGACACTAAATCCATAACTTCTTGTCAACACAGTCTGAAGATGATACGATTTGATTTTGGTGAAAATCGGACAAACGGTCTGGGAGGAGTTAGAAAAAGTAGGTTTTTGAAGAAAACAACATGGCGGACAGGAAATTTAGGCAAACTATGTCAAATTTGGTATCTGTGTTCTCGGTGTGACCCAAGGAACATATTAAGATCATTTGTTTTAAAATAGCTTAATGTAATCAAAAGTTATTAGCATTTTTGTAAATTTTGTTATAACTTTTGACCACAAGGTGGCGCTGCCCCAAAACTTTTGGTGTAGATTCAAATCAAGGTCCCAAAGACACATATTGAGTTTCGTAATGATATGCCAATGCGTTTGTTAAATATAACATTTTATGACAAATTTCAAAATGGCCGACGCCCAAAATGGCCGATATAAGAAAATTTGGTATCGCACGACTCAGCATGATGCCCTGAATCTAAAGAGAGCAGTTTTATGATTTTTGACCAAAGTGTTCAGAAGTTATAAGCAAAAAAGTCACTTTTTTATATCTCCTGACCACTAGGGGGCAGTGCGCCAAAACTCTGCGGGTAGCCTCAGATCATGACTACTATGACACACACCAAGTTTGGTCAGAATACGCAAAGGCGTTGCGGAGATATAGCCTCAATTGCATTTTTGCGGCAAATTCGTCGAAATCTTTTGCATGTTTATCAAAAACGGTTTGACCAATCAACTTGATTCTCATAACTTTTTGTCTACATAGTCTGGAGATGATGTGGTTCAATTTTCGTGAATATCGGACCAACGGTCTAGGAGGAGTTCGAAAAAGTTGGTTTTTCATAAAATTCAAAATTGCGGAAAAATTTTCATGACGGAAAATGACGTCATAGGGTGCAATCGAATCGGCTTGAGCCAAGGAATCAGTGGACAAAGGAATTTTGTTTCTAGCCCTTATGGTTCAAGAGTTATTAGCATAAATGTAAGTGTAACTTTGGACAGTTGGTGGCGCTAGAGGGATGGACTTAGAGACTCCAAAATTGGTGTGGTAAATGAGTGGACTGTCCTTTATGTGTGTGCCAAATTTCATCATTTTCCTGCATACGGTTCTATGGGCTGCCATTGACTTGTGTTGGAAGAAGAAGAAGAATAATAAATATAGCTGCAAGCAGCAATGACGGGGCCAAGCACAAAAAGGGCATTAAATGGCATGCTGACGTGGCTGGCAGAAAAAGACCAATGGCAGTAATAAACTAAATGCATTTTAAAAGATTTTAGGCTAAATGGCTGAAAAATCATTAATACAGAAATCAAAAGTTATTAGCATTTTTGTAAATGTTGTTATAACTTTTGACCACAAGGTGGCGCTGCCCCAAAACTTTTGGTGTAGAGTCAAATCAAGGTCCCAAAGCCACATACTAAGTTTCGTAATGATATGCCAATGCGTTTGTTAAATAGAACATTTTATGACAAATTTCAAAATGGCCGACGCCCAAAATGGCCGATATAAGAAAATTTGGTATCGCATGACTCAGCATGATGCCCTGAATCTAAAGAGAGCAGTTTTATGATTTTTGACCAAAGTGTTCAGAAGTTATAAGCAGAAAAGTCAATTTTTTATATCTCCTGACCACTAGGGGGCAGTGCGCCAAAACTCTGCAGGTAGCCTCAGATCATGACTACTATGACACACACCAATTTTGGTCTGAATACGCAAATGCGTTGCGGAGATATAGCCTCAAGTTCATTTTTGCGGCAAATTCGTCGAACTCTTTCGCAAGTTTATCAAAAACGGAATTACCAATCAACTTGATTCTCATAACTTTTTGTCTCCATAGTCTGGAGATGATGTGGTTCAATTTTTGTGAGAATCAGACAAACGGCCTAGGAGGAGTTCGACAAAGTAGGTTTTTCATAAAATTCAAAATTGCGGAAAAATTTTCATGACGGAAAATGACGTCATAGGGTGCAATCGAATCGGCTTGAGCCAAGGAATCAGTGGACAAAAGAATTTTGTTTCTAGCCCTTATGGTTCAAGAGTTATTAGCATAAATGTAAGTGTAACTTTGGACAGTTGGTGGCGCTAGAGGGATTGAGGTAGAGACTCCAAAATTGGTGTAGTTAATGATTGGACTGTCCTCTATGTGTGTGCCAAATTTCATCATTTTCCCACTTATGGTTCTATGGGCTGCCATTGACTTCTGGGTGGAAGAAGAATAATAATAATAATAATAATAATAAGAACGAGAACGATTACAATAGGTGCCTCCGCACCTTCGGTGCTTGGCCCCTAAATATAGCTGCAAGCAGCAATGACGGGGCCAAGCACAAACAGGGCATTGATGTGGCTGGCAGCAAAAGACCAATTGCAGTAAATGCATTTTAAAATGATTTTAGGCTAAATGGCTGAAAAATCATTAATACAGACACTGTAATTTGATTTAATAGTTTATCGCTTTGGACCAATAGATGGCGCTGTGTCCAAATTGTTAGAATGTGGTCCGAGTAATGTCACAATGAAATGTGCAAAGTTTGGTGTTATTTGGACAAAACATTACTGACTTAAAGCATTAAAGTCATTTTGTCATCACTACCTCAAATTTGTAATTGCGGTATACGAAAACGGTTTTGTCTATCGACACGAAATCCATAACTTTTTGTCAGCACAGTCTGAAGATGATACGATTCGATTTTGGTGAAAATCGGACAAACGGTCTGGGAGGAGTTTGAAAAAGTAGGTTTTTGAATGAAACAACATGGCGGATATGAAATTTAGGCAAACTATGTCAAATTTGGTATCTGTGTTCTCGGTGTGACCCAAGGAACATATTAAGATCATTTGTTTTAAAATAGCTTAATGTAATCAAAAGTTATTAGCATTTTTGGAAATTGTGTTATAACTGTTGACCACAAGGTGGCGCTGCCCCGAAACTTTTGGTGTAGGTTCAAATCAAGGTCCCAAAGACACATACTGAGTTTCGTAATGATACGCCAATGCGTTTGTAAAATATAGCATTTTACGACAAATTTCAAAATGGCCAACGCCCAAAATGGCCGATATAAGAAAATTTGGTATCGGACGACTCAGCATGATGCCCTGAATCTAAAGAGACCAGTTTTATGATTTTTGACCAAAGTGTTCAGAAGTTATAAGCAAAAAAGTCAATTTTTTATATCTCCTGACCACTAGGGGGCAGTGCACCAAAACTCTGCAGGTAGCCTCAGATTATGACTACTATGACACACACCAATTTTGGTCTGAATATGCAAATGCGTTGCGGAGATATAGCCTCAAGTTCATTTTTGCGGCAAATTCGTCGAACTCTTTCGCAAGTTTATCAAAAACGGAATGACCAATCAACTTGATTTCCATAACTTTTTGTCTCCATAGTCTGGAGATGATGTGGTTCAATTTTTGTGAGAATCGGACAAACGGCCTAGGAGGAGTTCGACAAAGTAGGTTTTTCATAAAACTCAAAATTGCGGAAAAATTTTCATGACGGAAAATGACGTCATAGGGTGCAATCGAATCGGCTTGACCCAAGGAATCAGTGGACAAAGGAATTTTGTTTCTAGCCCTTATGGTTCAAGAGTTATTAGCATAAATGTAAGTGTAACTTTGGACAGTTGGTGGCGCTAGAGGGATTGAGGTAGAGACTCCAAAATTGGTGTGGTCAATGATTGGACTGTCCTCTATGTGTGTGCCAAATTTCATCATTTTCCTGCATACGGTTCTATGGGCTGCCATTGACTTCTGGGTGGAAGAAGAAGAAGAAGAATAATAAAAATAAGAACGAGAACGATTACAACAAAGATTTTCAGAATGAGAAGATCAAATGATATTAATATTGTGAACTGAACATCTGAACTGTTATGTCAATCTGACTTGTTCTACACATAAACAGAGCTTTATGAAGTTTCTAGTTTGTGTAAACGATATATAGACGTATCATATTACACATTTTTTCACTATAGGAAGATCTATCAAATGATATTAATATAGTGTGGATATGTTTAACACCACACATCATATCATCTGAACTGTTATGTCAGTCTATGTCAATCTGACTTGTTCTCCACATGAAAAGATTTTCTAGCCTGACGGTGCCTCTTGTGGACAAAAGTAGTATCACAGCTTTTCTAAGATTTTAAAATATAGAGTGTTTATAATTTATTGTGAGCCGTACGAGCATCAGAAATACATGAAACCTCACAAGTTTCTTCATAATGTCTTGTTCTTAACATTTACAAAGTTTTGTGAAGTTTCTTGTTTTTGGACAAGATATATAGACATTTTAATCACAATAGGCCAAATCAGAAATATATGAAAAATTGTATCTGCTGAACGGTTTAACTAATCGAAAATCCTTTGACAACTTTTTGCCTTGAGTGTCCCTAGATGATGCATGTGAATTTTCAAGCCAGTGAGATTGACGGCCTATGACGAGTTCGAAAAATTTGAAATTTCGAAAATCTCCAATATTTCGCAAACAATTTGATTGACAGCAGTGGTTCTTGAGGCAAAGTTGTTCAGTATGAGGAGATCTATCAGATGATATCAATATTTTGTGGATGCGTAAAACACCACGTGAGTAGAGACGCAAAAAACTCGTTAGCGCCAACTAGTGTCCGATTTTCTTCAAAATTCTGACAGACCACTAGGGCCATGAGTCAAACACGCCCATCGAGTTTCGTTCCGATCGACCTTCGTTAAGCTGGTCTAATTGATGCTCAAAGTTCATTGGCCGATGACGGCCATGTTTTTTGAGATACACCAATGTCCTCATAGACCATCAGGGACCCTTGGTCAAAGACCGTGCATGACAAGTTTCAGGTCAATCAGATAAACATGTGACCCTGTACAGGTGATTGAGTGTTTTTTTCGCAATATAGCGCCACCAAGTGGTCAATCATCGCAGTTTTTTTGTTGTGACCACAAATTGAGCTTATACATGACTATTTGAAGTTTGGTGAGATTATCTCTTTGCGTTCCAGAGCTATTACGATTCTAGCAAAAGTGTCTCCGCCTTATCCGAACGTTTTATTGTCTTGTTGCAAGCGTGAATCACCGATTAAAATTCCTTTGACAACTTTTGGTCATGAGAGTCTCTAGATGATGCGTGGGAAATTTTGCGTGATTTGGCCAAACGGCCTATGAGGAGTTCGAAAAAATTTTTTTTTCAGAAAATTCAAAATGGCGGAAAATTTTTATAGGCGGAAATGAAATCGGAGATATACATTTTTTAAGTCTTGAGCCAAGGATTCCAGGGATATAAGACACTTGAGTGTACGACAAACGGTTTACGAGTTATGAGCGTGTACGCGTTTGTAGTCGCTGTAGCGCCACCTATTGCCCGATTTGCGCCATATTTTGATACGTTCTCCCCAAATTGAGACCTACCATCTGACCAACTTTCAAGTCTCTATACCTTACGGTTTGGTCTGCACGATAAGAAGTACGGCAGAATAATAATAATAATAATAATAAATATAGCTGCAAGCAGCAATCACCGGGGTTCAAACTTAGCAAGACCATCAAGGCCCATTGGACAAAGAACGTGCATGACAAGTTTGAAGTCAATCGGACTAACAAGTGCACATGTACAGATGTTTTAGTGTTTTTTTCATAATATAGCGCCACCAAGTGGTCAGTCGTTGCAGATTTTTTAGTGTCACCACAAAATGAGCTCTTACATGAGTATTTCAAGTTTGGTGAGATTATCTCTTTGCAATCCAGAGTTATTAAGATTTTAGCGAAAGTGTGAATTTTATATCCATATATACAAAAAAAAAGATTTATTATCCTGTGGTTCCCTATTGTGGACAAAAATAATATGACAGCCATCATCTTTCAGTTGGTGATGAGTTGTTCATTATGAGGAAATTTATCAAACAATATTAATATTGTGTAGTTGTGTTTAGCACCATATTTCATCCAAACACTCCCATCAAGTTTCGTTGCAATCGACCTTTGTTAAGTTGGTCTAATTGATGCTCAAACTTCATTGGCCGATGACGGCCATGTTTTTTGAGATATGCCAATATCTTCATAGACCATCATGGACCCTTGGATAAGGACAGTGCATGACAAGTTTCAAGTCAATCGAATAAACGAGTGTACCGTGACAGTCAGTTTAGAAATTGTTCACATATTAAAACCCCTTCAGACCTGGTGTCCATTACAATGGACATGACATTTCACGCCCCTTATTTTCTTTTTTTTTTACTTTTTGAGCATTTTTCCTAATTTAAAGCATGCACCCCAAGAGATTGGACCCTTGTCATCCTCTAGATGGCAGTAAAGTTCTGGATGTGGAAATTTTTAAAAACCCACAACATTTGAAGTGAAGCACGGGGGCGCTGTTTTTCACCTACAGAAGGAAGCTGCATTTTCTACAGTTATATTTTCAATCTTTGAAATGTTTGCCAAAATTTCACAGTTGGTATGTAAAATAGAGAGATTTAACTTACTAATAAAAGTAAAAAATCGATTGGAGACCTGCAAGTTTTTTCTCAGGATTTTTTGAAAAATGCATGTCCATTGTAATGGACACCAGGTCTCAGTGTCACCTAATCAATGCCCATTCAGATATGCATATTGAGATTTATTATAGATCCTCTTTGCATATCTATCTGTGCATTTTATAATTTTTCTTGCTATTTGGGATCTGTAGGACCTAATAAATACAATATCCACAAAAAAAATGTTTACAGGTATTGTACAGATGTCCTAATGTGGGGGGCATATGAAAAAACAAAAAAACAAAAAAAAAAACAGTGGTGTAATGTTGTGAAATCCCCACCAGATGGGGTGGACACTCCATCTAAAAGTGGCCAACAGCTCTAAGATTGACAGAATGGGCTATTATTGTCTCAAGAGCCAAATATGTAATGTTCTGAGATATGAGATATGAGATAAAAAATACAGTTATCACAGTAATACTACATTTGTGAAAAAATGTAATATGCAGAGTATACAATTCTGTGATCAGTGCAAGATGCACTACTGCTCTGTGCCACTTGGGAATACCTGGAAAGAAACACACAGCCTATGTGTGTGTGTAAAGTCACTGTTTGCAGTCTCCCAATGCATTTCCTATGAGAGGTGTATTTTGTTAAAAATGTGCAAATCTGTACAAAAAAAAATTAAAGTTGAAATGTTGTATTGTTCAGGTTCTTGACCTGGAAATGTAAAAAAAAAAAAAAATTATATCAAATTTTTTTATTGTCTAAAGGACTTTATAGCAATCTGATTTACAACGCTTTCGTCCTGATGTCCATTACAATGGACATCAAAATTTTCTATGAAGGAGTTATGAATATTTTTTTTTGACTCCTTAATTTATGCCTAATTTAATGGTTTTTTTTTTTTTTTTTTTTTACCTGGGACCTATTTCAGGTCTGAAGGGGTTTTAAAAGAAAAACAAATTCAGAAATTGGAATAAAACGATTTCTTATCCTGTGGCTCCCTCTTGTGGACAAGTAATATTACAGCCATCATTTTTTTCAGTTTTAATTGGTTTTTATTCAGTATGGAAAGATCTATTAAATACTAAAATAGTGTGGATGTGTGAAACAAGATGTGAGCAAAGATTATTCTAACTGAAATTGGAATAAAAAGATTTCCTAGCCTGACGGTGCCTCTTGTGGACAAAACTAGTATTACAGCTTTACTGAGATTTTTAAATATAGATAGTTTATAATTTATTGTGAGCCCTATGAGCATCAGAAATACATGAAACCAGACACACTTCTTCAAAATGACTTGTTCTTAACATGTTCACAGTTCTGTGACGTTTTTTGTTTGTGCACAAGATATATAGACATTTTAATCACAATAGGCCAAATCAGAAATATATGAAAAATTGTATCTGCTGAACGGTTTAACTGATCGAAATTCTTTGAATAACTTTTTGCCTTTAGTACCCCTAGATGATGCGTGTGAATTTTCAAGCCAATCGTATCGACGGCCTATGACTAGTTCGAAAAATTTTAATTTTCTAAAATCTCCAATATTTCGCTAACAATTCGATTTACAGCAGTGGTTCTTGAGGCAAAGTTGCTCAGTATGAGTCAATCTAACAGATGATATCAATATTGTGAGGATGTGTGAAACACCACGTGATTAGAGATGCAAAAAAACTCGTTAGCGCCAACTAGTGGCTGATTTCTTTAAAAATTCTGACAGACCTCTAGGGCCTTGAGTCAAACACACTCATCAAGTTTCATTCCGATCAAGGTTCGTTAAGTTGGTCTAATTGATGCTCAAACTTCATTGGCCCATGACAGCCATGTTTTTTGAGATACGCCAATATCCTCATAGATCATCATGGGTCATTGGACAAAGACCATGCATGACAAGTTTCAAGTCAATCGGACTAACGAGTGCACATGTACAATTTTTTTAGTGTTTTTTTCATAATATAGCGCCACCAAGTGGTCAATCGTTGCAAATTTTTTAGCGTGACCACAAAACTAGCTCATACATGAGTAATTCAAGTTTGGTGAGATTATCTCTTTGCGTTCCAGAATTATTATGATTTTAGCAAAAGAGGCTCCGCCCTACTCAGACGTTTGGACGTCCTGTTGCGAGCGTGAATCACTGATCAAAATTCTTTGAATAACTTTTGGTCATGAGAGTCTCTAGATGATGCGTGTGAAGTTTCACGTGATTTGGACAAACGGCCTATGAGGAGTTCGAATTTTTTTTTTTTCAGAAAATTCAAAATGGCGGAAAATTTTTATAGACGGAAATGAAATCGGAGATATACGTTTTGTTCGTCTTGAGCCAAGGATTCCAGAGATATAAGACACTTGAGTGTAGGACAAACGGTCTAGGAGTTATTAGCGATTTAGCTATTTTGATCGCTGTAGCGCCCCCTATAGGCCGATTTGCGTCATGTTTTGATACGTTCCCCCCAAATTGAGACCTACCATCTGGCCAGGTTTCAAGTCTCTAGACCTTACGGTTTGGTCTGCACGATCGGAAGTACGGCAGAAGAATAATAATAAAAATCCTAACAGATACAATAGGTATTCAACGCTACGCGTTTGAACCCCTAATAAAAATCCTAACAATTACAATAGGTTTTCAACGCTTCGCGTTTGAACCCCTAATAAAAATCTTAACAAATACAATAGGTTTTCAACGCTTCGCGTTTGAACCCCTAAATATAGCTGCAAGCAGCAATCACCGGGGTTCAAACTTAGCAAGACCATCAAGGCCCATTGGACAAAGAACGTGCATGACAAGTTTGAGGTCAATCGGACTAACAAGTGCACATGTACAGATGTTTTAGTGTTTTTTTCATAATATAGCGCCACCAAGTGGTCAATCGTTGCAGATTTTTTAGTGTTACCACAAAATGAGCTCTTACATGAGTATTTCAAGTTTGGTGAGATTATCTTTTTGCAATCCAGAGTTATTAAGATTTTAGCGAAAGTGTGAATTTTATATCCATATATACATAAAAAAGATTTCTTATCCTGTGGTTCCCTATTGTGGACAAAAATAATATGACAGCCATCATCTTTCAGTTGGTGATGAGTTGTTCATTATGAGGAGATTTATCAAACAATATTAATATTGTGTAGTTGTGTTTAGCACCATATTTCATCCAAACACTCCATCAAGTTTCGTTGCAATCGACCTTTGTTAAGTTGGTCTAATTGATGCTCAAACTTCATTGGCCGATGACGGCCATGTTTTTTGAGATATGCCAATATCTTCATAGACCATCATGGACCCTTGGATAAGGACAGTGCATGACAAGTTTCAAGTCAATCGAATAAACGAGTGTACCGTGACAGTCAGTTTAGAATTTGCTCACATATTAAAACCCCTTCAGACCTGGTGTCCATTACAATGGACATGACATTTCACGCCCCTTTTTTTTTTTTTTTACTTTTTGAGCATTTTTCCTAATTTAAAGCTATATGGGGAGGCTGCAGACCTGGAGCCGGTAGATATAGGCCCCAAGCAGTTTTACGCCCCAAGCAGTTTTACGCCCCTGTTGTTCCTCATGCGTCCAGTAGGGGGAGGCTGTATATTAGTATATGAGCCTAGTCATCAAAACAGCAGACCATATCTGTATGATAGCGGCAGACATTTTTTGAAGCGATACGAAATGAGGTATGTAAATAAGTTATTGTTGTTGATTGTATTGTAATGATGCAACATTTATTATTTATAAACGATTGATGCGATATCAATTCAAAAGATGGGTCAATAATTTATTTCGAGAGGCAAAAGTACTTGATTGAGCCAGTCTGTCTGACTCAAACTTAACTAACCACGTGTAGGTTAAGCTGGCCCTAGTCTTCTCTTTACCCGCTCTGTCTCACTCACTTTTAAAATTAATTACATTTTTATTTTTATCTTGTTGTCTGTCTTTAGCTTGCGTGACATGGCTTCTTCTAGTAAGACCCTGTTTACTCCTTGCATTTAAACATACTCCACATGGTTTCTGGAGCACATTAGAGTGGATAATCACAAATGTGTGATTTCTTTTTTTTTCTTTTTTTTGACAGTCTATGATGTGAACACACAAAATACACATTTATAGGCATGTATGTATGCAAATCTCTAAGTCTCTGCACAAGTTGTACAGGAAGAAATAAGTCATGGTGTTAATAAATATTTTTGTGAACAACAATATTGTCTCTTTCTTTTAAATGACCCTTGGAATTTTAGAAAAGGGTTACATTGTGTTTGTCTTCATAAAATGCTATGTAGGACATGTTTTGTAGCTGTATGACGACCAATTGTGAATTGTACAGCAGATATTTCATTTAGGATACAAATGATTACACAGTACTGTATGTCTAATGGCCTAAATATGGTTAATATCTAAATATAGCTTAATATAAATTCACAACATCATATATCAGTCAGTCTCCTGTATATAAAAACAGTTTATAAATAAATATAAATAATACATTTTACAGTAGGTCATAGTATTTCCTTCTCCCCCTACTGGACGCAGTAGGAACAACAGGGGCGTAAAACTGCTTGGGGCGTAAAACTGCTTGGGGCCTATATCTACCGGCTCCAGGTCTGCAGCCTCCCCCTCCTCATTTAAAGCATGCACCCCAAGAGATTGGATCCTTGTCATCCTCTAGATGGCAGTAAAGTTCTGGATGTGGAAATTTTTAAAAACCCACAACATTTGAAGTGAAGCACGGGGGCGCTGTTTTTCACCTACAGAAGGAAGCTGCATTTTCTACAGTTATATTTTCAATCTTTGAAATGTTTGCCAAAATTTCACAGTTGGTATGTAAAATAGAGAGATTTAACTTACTAATAAAAGTAAAAAATCGATTGGAGACCTGCAAGTTTTTTCTCAGGATTTTTTGAAAAATGCATGTCCATTGTAATGGACAGCAGGTCTCAGTGTCACCTAATCAATGCCCATTCAGATATGCATATTGAGATTTATTATAGATCCTCTTTGCATATCTATCTGTGCATTTTATAATGTTTCTTGCTATTTGGGATCTGTAGGACCTAATAAATACAATATCCACAAAAAAAAATGTTTACAGGTATTGTACAGATGTCCTAATGTGGTATCATAATGTTATTTGCTGTTATGGCCAGTGGGGGCATATGAAAAAAAATAAAAAAAATAAAAAACAGTGGTGTAATGTTGTGAAATCCCCACCAGATGGGGTGGACACTCCATCTAAAAGTGGCCAACAGCTCTAAGATTGACAGAATGGGCTATTATTGTCTCAAGAGCCAAATATGCAGAGTATACAATTCTGTGATCAGTGCAAGATGCACTACTGCTCTGTGCCACTTGGGAATACCTGGAAAGAAACACACAGCCTATGTGTGTGTGTAAAGTCACTGTTTGCAGACTCCCAATGCATTTCCTATGAGAGGTGTATTTTGTTAAAAATGTGCAAATCTGTACAAAAAAAATTAAAGTTGAAATGTTATATTGTTCAGGTTCTTGACCTGGAAATGTAAAAAAAAAAAAAAAAATTATATCAAATTTTTTAATTGTCTATAGGACTTTATAGCAATCTGATTTACAACGCTTTCGTCCTGATGTCCATTACAATGGACATCAAAATTTTCTATGAAGGAGTTATGAATTTTTTTTTTTGACTCCTTAATTTATGCCTAATTTAATGGTATTTTTTATTTTATTTTTTTTACCTGGGACCTATTTCAGGTCTGAAGGGGTTTTAAAAGAAAAACAAATTCAGAAATTGGAATAAAACGATTTCTTATCCTGTGGCTCCCTCTTGTGGACAAGTAATATTACAGCCATCATTTTTTTCAGTTTTAATTGGTTTTTATTCAGTATGGAAAGATCTATCAAATACTAAAATAGTGTGGATGTGTGAAACAAGATGTGAGCAAAGATTCTTCTAACTGAAATTGGAATAAAAAGATTTCCTAGCCTGACGGTGCCTCTTGTGGACAAAACTAGTATTACAGCTTTACTGAGATTTTTAAATGTAGATAGTTTATAATTTATTGTGAGCCCTATGAGCATCAGAAATTCATGAAACCAGACACACTTCTTCAAAATGACTTGTTCTTAACATGTTCACAGTTCTGTGACGTTTTTTGTTTGTGCACAAGATATATAGACATTTTAATCACAATAGGCCAAATCAGAAATATATGAAAAATTGTATCTGCTGGACGGTTTAACTGATCGAAATTCTTTGAATAACTTTTTGCCTTGAGTGCCCCTAGATGATGCGTGTGAATTTTCAAGCCAATCGTATCGACGGCCTATGACTAGTTCGAAAAATTTTAATTTTCTAAAATCTCCAATATTTCGCTAACAATTCGATTTACAGCAGTGGTTCTTGAGGCAAAGTTGCTCAGTATGAGACGATCTAACAGATGATATCAATATTGTGAGGATGTGTGAAACACCACGTGATTAGAGATGCAAAAAAACTCGTTAGCGCCAACTAGTGGCTGATTTCTTTAAAAATTCTGACAGACCTCTAGGGCCATGAGTCAAACACACTCATCAAGTTTCATTCCGATCAAGGTTCGTTAAGTTGGTCTAATTGATGCTCAAACTTCATTGGCCGATGACAGCCATGTTTTTTGAGATACGCCAATATCCTCATAGATCATCATGGGTCATTGGACAAAGACCATGCATGACAAGTTTCAAGTCAATCGGACTAACGAGTGCACATGTACAAATGTTTTAGTGTTTTTTTCATAATATAGCGCCACCAAGTGGTCAATCGTTGCATATTTTTTAGCGTGACCACAAAACTAGCTCATACATGAGTATTTCAAGTTTGGTGAGATTATCTCTTTGCGTTCCAGAATTATTATGATTTTAGCAAAAGAGGCTCCGCCCTATTCAGACGTTTGGAGGTCCTGTTGCGAGCGTGAATCACTGATCAAAATTCTTTGAATAACTTTTGGTCTGGAAAGTCTCTAGATGATGCGTGTGAAGTTTCACGTGATTTGGACAAACGGCCTATGAGGAGTTCGAAAAAATTTTTTTTCAGAAAATTCAAAATGGCGGAAAATTTTTCTAGACGGAAATGAAATCGGAGATATACGTTTTGTTCGTCTTGAGCCAAGGATTCCAGAGATATCAGACACTTGAGTGTAGGACAAACGGTCTAGGAGTTATTAGCGGTTTAGCTATTTTGATTGCTGTAGCGCCCCCTATAGGCCGATTTGCGTCATGTTTTGATACGTTCCCCCCAAATTGAGACCTACCATCTGGCCAGGTTTCAAGTCTCTAGACCTTACGGTTTGGTCTGCACGATCGGAAGTACGGCAGAAGAATAATAATAAAAATCCTAACAGATACAATAGGTATTCAACGCTACGCGTTTGAACCCCTAAATAAATATAGCTGCAAGCAGCAATCACGGGGTTCAAACAAGGCAGGACCATCAAGCTGTCATGACGACACGTGGCATCTGACTAGTTATCCAAGTAACATCTGAACTGTAATGTCGATCTATGTCAATCTGACTTGTTCTCCACATAAACACATCTTTATGAAGTTTCTAGTTTGTGTAAACGATGTATAGACGTATCATATTACACATTTTTTCACTATAGGAAGATCTATCAAATTATATTAATATCGTGTGGATATGTTTAACACCACACATCATATCATCTGAACTTTTATGTCAGTCTATGTCAATCTGACTTGTTCTCCACATGAAAAGATTTTCTAGCCTGACGGCGCCTCTTGTGGACAAAAGTAGTATTACAGCTTTTCTAAGATTTTAAAATATAGATAGTTTATTATTTATTGTGAGCCCTATGAGCATCAGAAATACATGAGACCTGACACATTTCTTCAAAATGACTTGTTCTTAACATGTTCACAGTTCTGTGACGTTTCTCTTGTGGACAAAAGTAGTATTACAGCTTTTCTAAGATTTTAAAATATAGAGTGTTTATAATTTATTGTGAGCCGTACGAGCATCAGAAATACATGAAACCTCACAAGTTTCTTCATAATGTCTTGTTCTTAACATTTACACAGTTTTGTGAAGTTTCTTGTTTTTGGACAAGATATATAGACATTTTAATCACAATAGGCCAAATCAGAAATATATGAAAAATTGTATCTGCTGAACGGTTTAACTAATCAAAAATCCTTTGACAACTTTTTGCCTTGAGTGTCCCTAGATGATGCGTGTGAATTTTCAAGCCAGTGAGATTGACGGCCTATGACGAGTTCGAAAAATTTGAAATTTCAAAAATCTCCAATATTTCGCAAACAATTTGATTGACAGCAGTGGTTCTTGAGGCAAAGTTGTTCAGTATGAGGAGATCTATCAGATGATATCAATATTCTGTGGATGCGTGAAACACCACGTGAGTAGAGACGCAAAAAACTCGTTAGCGCCAACTAGTGTCCGATTTTCTTCAAAATTCTGACAGACCACTAGGGCCATGAGTCAAACACGCCCATCGAGTTTCGTTCCGATCGACCTTCGTTAAGCTAGTCTAATTGATGCTCAAAGTTCATTGGCCGATGACGGTCATGTTTTTTGAGATACACCAATGTCCTCATAGACCATCATGGACCCTTGGACAAAGACCGTGCATGACAAGTCTCAGGTCAATCGGACTACCATGTGACCCTGTACAGGTGATTGAGTGTTTTTTTCGCAATATAGCGCCACCAAGTGGTCAATCATCGCAGTTTTTTTGGTGTGACCACATATTGATCTTATACATGACTATGTGAAGTTTGGTGAGATTATCTCTTTGCGTTCCAGAGGTATTACGATTTTAGCAAAAGTGTCTCCGCCTTATGCGAACGTTTTATTGTCTTGTTGCAAGCGTGAATCACCGATCAAAATTCCTTTGACAACTTTTGGTCATGAGAGTCTCTAGATGATGCGTGGGAAATTTTGCGTGATTTGGACAAACGGCCTATGAGGAGTTCGAAAAAAATTTTTTTCAGAAAATTCAAAATGGCGGAAAATTTTTATAGGCGGAAATGAAATCGGAGATATACATTTTTTAAGTCTTGAGCCAAGGATTCCAGGGATATAAGACACTTGAGTGTACGACAAACGGTTTACGAGTTATGAGCGTGTACGCGTTTGTAGTCGCTGTAGCGCCACCTATTGCCCGATTTGCGTCATATTTTGATACGTTCTCCCCAAATTGAGACCTACCATCTGACCAACTTTCAAGTCTCTAGACCTTACGGTTTGGTCTGCACGATAAGAAGTACGGCAGAATAATAATAATAATAATAATAATAATAATAAATATAGCTGCAAGCAGCAATGACCGGGGTTCAAACGTCGCAAGACCATCTGAGCTGTCAAGACGGTTTGTGGTCAATCTGACTAGTTCTCCTAATGTGCACAGTTCTGTGAAGTTTCTACTCTGTACAAACAATGTATAGACATCTTTCAAAGATGTTCAGAATGAGAAGATCAAATGATATTGACATTGTGAACTGAACATATGAACAGTTATGTCGGTTTATGTCGGTCTATGTCAATCTGACTTGTTCTCCACATACACAAAGCTTTATGAAGTTTTTAGTTTGTGTAAATGATATATAGACATGTTACAAATTTTTTTCAGTATGGGAAGATCTACCAAATGATAACAATGTGGATATGTTTAACACTGCACGTCATATCATTTGAACTGTTATTACCTTTTTTTGTCAATCTGACTAGTTTTCCTAATGAGCACAGTTCTGTGAAGTTTCTACTCTGTGCAAACAATGAATAGACATCTTTCAAAGATGTTCAGACTGAGAAGATTAAATGATATTAATTTTGTGAACTGAACATCTGAACTGTTCTGTCGGTTTATGTCAGTCTATGTCAATCTGACTTGTTCTCCACATAAAAAGATTTTCTAGCCTGATGGTGCCTCTTGTGGACAAAAGTAGTATTACAGCTTTTCTAAGATTTTAAAATGTACATCGTTTGTAATTTATTGTGAGCCCTATGAGCATCAGAAATACATGAGACCTGACACATTTCTTCAAAATGACTTGTTCTCAACATGTTCACAGATCTGTGACATTTCTCTTGTGGACAAAACTAGTATGACAGCTTTTCTAAGATTTCAAAATATAGAAAGTTTATAATTTATTGTGAGCCGTACGAGCATCAGAAATACATGAAACCTCACAAGTTTCTTCATAATGTCTTGTTCTTAACATTTACACAGTTTTGTGAAGTTTCTTGTTTTTGGACATGATATATAGACATTTTAATCACAATAGGACAAATCACAAATATATGAAAAATTGTATCTGCTGAACGGTTTAACTAATCAAAAATCCTTTGACAACTTTTTGCCTTGAGTGTCCCTAGATGATGCGTGTGAATTTTCAAGCCAGTGAGATTGACGGGCTATGACGAGTTCGAAAAATTTGAAATTTCAAAAATCTCCAATATTTCGCAAACAATTTGATTGACAGCAGTGGTTCTTGAGGCAAAGTTGTTCAGTATGAGGAGATCTATCAGATGATATCAATATTTTGTGGATGCGTGAAACACCACGTGAGTAGAGACGCAAAAAACTCGTTAGCGCCAACTAGTGACCGATTTTCTTCAAAATTCTGACAGACCACTAGGGCTCTGAGTCAAACTCGCCCATCGAGTTTCGTTCCGATCGACCTTCGTTAAGCTAGTCTAATTGATGCTCAAAGTTCATTGGCCGATGACGGTCATGTTTTTTGAGATACACCAATGTCCTCATAGACCATGATGGACCCTTGGAGAAAGACCGTGCATGACAAGTCTCAGGTCAATTGGACTAACATGTGACCCTGTACAGGTGATTGAGTGTTTTTTTCGCAATATAGCGCCACCAAGTGGTCAATCGTCGCAGTTTTTTTGGTGTGACCACAAATTGAGCTTATACATGAATATGTGAAGTTTGGTGAGATTATCTCTTTGCGTTCCAGAGCTATTACGATTTTAGCAAAAGTGTCTCCGCCTTATCCGAACGTTTTATTGTCTTGTTGCAAGCGTGAATCACCGATCAAAATTCCTTTGACAACTTTTGGTCATGAGAGTCTCTAGATGATGCGTGTGAAATTTTGCGTGATTTGGACAAACGGCCTATGAGGAGTTCGAAAAAAAATTTTTTCAGAAAATTCAAAATGGCGGAAAATTTTTATGGGCGGAAATGAAATCGGAGATATACATTTTCTAAGTCTTGAGCCAAGGATTCCAGAGATATAAGACACTTGAGTGTACGACAAACGGTTTACGAGTGACGAGCGTGTACGCGTTTGTAGTCGCTGTAGCGCCACCTATTGCCCGATTTGCGTCATATTTTGAGACGTTCTCCCCAAATTGAGACCTACCATCTGACCAACTTTCAAGTCTCTAGACCTTACGGTTTGGTCTGCACGATAAGAAGTACGGCAGAATAATAATAATAATAATAATAATAATAATAATAAAAATCCTAACAATTACAATAGGTTTTCAACGCTTCGCGTTTGAACCCCTAATAATAATAAATATAGCTGCAAGCAGCAATGACCGGGGTTCAAACGTCGCAAGACCATCTGAGCTGTCAAGACGGTTTGTGGTCAATCTGACTAGATTTCCTAATGAGCACAGTTCTGTGAAATTTCTACTCTGTGCAAACAATGAATAGAAATCTTTCAAAGATGTTCAGACTGAGAAGATTAAATGATATTGTGAACTGAACATCTGAACTGTTCTGTCAGTTTATGTCAGTCTATGTCAATCTGACTTGTTCTCCACATAAAAAGATTTTCTAGCCTGATGGTGCCTCTTGTGGACAAAAGTAGTATTACAGCTTTTCTAAGATTTTAAAATGTACATCGTTTGTAATTTATTGTGAGCCCTATGAGCATCAGAAATACATGAGACCTGACACATTTCTTCAAAATGACTTGTTCTTAACATGTTCACAGATCTGTGACGTTTCTCTTGAGGACAAAACTAGTATTACAGCTTTTCTAAGATTTTAAAATGTGGATCGTTTATAATTTATTGTGAGCCGTACGAGCATCAGAAATACATGAAACCTCACAAGTTTCTTCATAATGTCTTGTTCTTAACATTTACACAGTTTTGTGAAGTTTCTTGTTTTTGGACAAGATATATAGACATTTTAATCACAATAGGCCAAATCAGAAATATATGAAATTTTTTTTTTGCTGAACGGTTTAACTAATCGAAAATCCTTTGACAACTTTTTGCCTTGAGTGTCCCTAGATGATGCGTGTGAATTTTCAAGCCAGTGAGATTGACGGCCTATGACGAGTTCGAAAAATTTGAAATTTCAAAAATCTCCAATATTTCGCAAACAATTTGATTGACAGCAGTGGTTCTTGAGGCAAAGTTGTTCAGTATGAGGAGATCTATCAGATGATATCAATATTTTGGGGATGCGTGAAACACCACGTGAGTAGAGACGCAAAAAACTTGTTAGCACCAACGAGTGTCCGATTTTCTTCAAAATTCTGACAGACCACTAGGGCCATGAGTCAAACACGCCCATCGAGTTTCGTTCCGATCGACCTTCGTTAAGCTGGTCTAATTGATGCTCAAAGTTCATTGGCCGATGACGGTCATGTTTTTTGAGATACACCAATGTCCTCATAGACCATCATGGACCCTTGGACAAAGACCGTGCATGACAAGTCTCAGGTCAATCGGACTACCATGTGACCCTGTACAGGTGATTGAGTGTTTTTTTCGCAATATAGCGCCACCAAGTGGTCAATCATCGCAGTTTTTTTGGTGTGACCACAAATTGAGCTTATACATGACTATGTGAAGTTTGGTGAGATTATCTCTTTGCGTTCCAGAGCTATTACGATTTTAGCAAAAGTGTCTCCGCCTTATGCAAACGTTTTAGCGTGTCGTTGCAAGCGTGAATCACCGATCAAAATTATTTGAATAACTTTTGGTCATGAGAGTCTCTAGATGATATGTGTGAAGTTTCGCGTTATTTGGACAAACGGTCTATGAGGAGTTCGAAAACTTTTTTTTTCAGAAAATTCAAAATGGCGGAAAATTTTTATAGGCGGAAATGAAATCGGAGATATACATTTTTTAAGTTTTGAGCCAAGGATTCCAGAGATATAAGACACTTGAGTGTACGACAAACGGTTTACGAGTTATGAACATGTACGCGTTTGTAGTCGCTGTAGCGCCACCTATAGCCCGATTTGCGTCATATTTTGATACGTTCTCCCCAAATTGAGACCTACCATCTGACAAAGTTTCAAGTCTCTAGACCTTACGGTTTGGTCTGCACGAGACACATTACGGCAGAAGAATAATAATAATAATAATAATAATAATAAAAATCCTAACAATTACAATAGGTTTTCAACGCTTCGCGTTTGAACCCCTAATAAATATAGCTGCAAGCATCAATCAACGGGGTTCAAACGTCGCAAGTTCATCTGAGCGGTTATGGCGATTTTTTGTCAATTTGAGTAGTTCTCCTAATGTGCACAGTTCTGTGAAGTTTCTAGGTTGTGCAAACAATGTATAAACATCAAAGATGTTCAGAATGAGAAGATCTATCAAATTATACAGATTTTTTTGTGGATATTTAACACCACACGTCATCTGATCTGTTGTCAGCTTATGTCAGTCAATGTATGTAATTCTGACTCTTTCTCCACATAAACTGCGTTTTGTGAAGTTTTTACTTTCTGAAAACCATATGTAGACTTATTACAGTTGTTCAGAATGAGAAGATCTATCAAATGATTTCAGTATTGTGTTGATGTGCTTAACACGTCATATGATCTGTTATGTCAGTTTATGTCAATTTGACCTGTTCGCCACATAATCACAGTTTTATGAAGTTTGTTCAGTATGAGAAGATCTATCAAATGATATAAATATAGTGTGAATGTGTTTAACACAACATGTCATGTCATCTGAACTGTTATGTCAGTCTATGTCAATCTGACGTGTTCTCCACGTGCATGACAAGTTTGAAGTTACTCGGACTAACGAGTGCACATATACAGATGTTTTAGTGGTTTTTTTTCATAATATAGCGCCACCAAGTGGTCAATCGTTGCAGATGTTTTAGTTTGACCACAAAATAAGCTCTTACATGAGTATTTCAAGTTTGGTGAGATTATCTCTTTGCACTCCAGAGTTATTACAATTTTAGCAAAAGTGTTAAGTTGGTCTAATTGATGCTCAAACTTCATTGGCTGATGACGGCCATGTTTTTTGAGATATGCCAATATCCTCATAGAACATCATGGACCCTTAGATAAAGACCGTGCACGACAAGTTTCAAGTCAATTGAATAAACGAGTGTACCGTGAAAGCCAATTTAGAAATTGTTCACATATTAAAAGAAAACAAATTCAGAAATTGGAATAAGACAATGTCTTATCCTGTGGCTCCCTCTTGTGGACAAGTAATATTACAGCCATCATCTTTCCGTTTTAATGGGTTACTCAATATTAGAAGATCTATCAAATATTAATATTGTGTGGATGTGTAAAACAAGATGTGAATAGAGAGTCTGCTAACTGAAAATAAAAAAAAGATTTCCTAGCCTGACGGTGCCTCTTGTGGACAAAACTAGTATTACAGCTTTACTGAGATTTTTAAATATAGATAGTTTATAATTTATTGTGAGCCCTATGAGCATCAGAAATACATGAAACCAGACACATTTCTTCAAAATGACGTGTTCTTAACAAGTTCACAGTTCTGTGACGTTTTTTGTTTGTGCACAAGATATATAGACATTTTAATCACAATAGGCCAAATCAGAAATATATGAAAAATTGTATCTGCTGAACGGTTTAACTGATCGAAATTCTTTGAATAACTTTTTGCCTTGAGTGCCCCTAGATGATGCGTGTGAATTTTCAAGCCAATCGTATCGACGGCCTATGACTAGTTCGAAAAATTTTAATTTTCTAAAATCTCCAATATTTCGCTAATAATTCGATTTACAGCAGTGGTTCTTGAGGCAAAGTTGCTCAGTTTGAGACGATCTAACAGATGATATCAATATTGTGAGGATGTGTGAAACACCACGTGATTAGAGATGCAAAAAAACTCGTTAGCGCCAACTAGTGGCTGATTTCTTTAAAAATTCTGACAGACCTCTAGGGCCATGAGTCAAACACACTCATCGAGTTTCATTCCGATCAAGGTTCGTTAAGTTGGTCTAATTGATGCTCAAATTTCATTGGCCGATGACAGCCATGTTTTTTGAGATACGCCAATATCCTCATAGGTCATCATGGGTCATTGGACAAAGACCATGCATGAGAAGTTTCTAGTCAATCGGACTAACGAGTGCACATGTACAAATGTTTTAATGTTTTTTTCATAATATAGCGCCACCAAGTGGTCAATCGTTGCAGATTTTTTAGCGTGACCACAAAACTAGCTCATACATGAGTATTTCAAGTTTGGTGAGATTATCTCTTTGCGTTCCAGAATTATTATGATTTGCCATACTCAGACGTTTGGACGTCCTGTTGCGAGCGTGAATCACTGATCAAAATTCTTTGAATAACTTTTGGTCATGAGAGTCTCTAGATGATGCGTGTGAAGTTTCACGTGATGTGGACAAACGGCCTATGAGGAGTTCGAAAAATTTTTTTTTCAGAAAATTCAAAATGGCGGAAAATTTTTCTAGACGGAAATGAAATCGGAGATATACGTTTTGTTCGTCTTGAGCCAAGGATTCCAGAGATATAAGAAACTTGAGTGTAGGACAAACGGTCTAGGAGTTATTAGCGATTTAGCTATTTTGATCGCTGTAGCGCCCCCTATAGGCCGATTTGCGTCATGTTTTGATACGTTCCCCCCAAATTGAGACCTACCATCTGGCCAGGTTTCAAGTCTCTAGACCTTACGGTTTGGTCTGCACGATCGGAAGTACGGCAGAAGAATAATAATAAAAATCCTAACAGATACAATAGGTATTCAACGCTACGCGTTTGAACCCCTAATAAAAATCCTAACAATTACAATAGGTTTTCAACGCTTCGCGTTTGAACCCCTAAATATAGCTGCAAGCACCAATCAACGGGGTTCAAACGTCGCAAGACCATCAAGGCCCATTGGACAAAGAAGGTGCATGACAAGTTTCAAGTCAATCGGACCAACGAGTGCACATGTACAGATGGTTACGTGTTTTTTTTTCATAATATAGCGCCACCAAGTGGTCAATTGTTGCAGATTTTTTTGTGTGACCACAAAAGGAGCTCTTACATGAGTTTTTCAAGTTTGGTGAGATTATCTCTTTGCAATCCAGAGTTATTATGAATTTAGTGAAAGTGTGAATTTTATATCCACATATACATAAAAAAAGATATAAACAGATTTCTTATCCTGTGGTTCCCTCTTGAGGACAAAATTAATATCACAGCCATCATCTTTCAGTTGGTAATGAGTTGTTCATTATGAGGAGATTTATCAAATGATATTACTATTGTGAGGTTGTGATTAGCACCACATGTCATCCAAACACTCCCATCAAGTTTCATGATGACGATGACGGCCATGTTTTTTGAGATATGCCAATATCCTCATAGACCATCATGGACCCTTGGATGAAGACAGTGCATGACAAGTTTCAAGTCAATCGAATAAACGAGTGTACCGTGACAGCCAATTTAGAAATTGTTCACATATTAAAAGAAAAACAAATTCAGAAATTGGAATAAAAAGATTTCTGATCCTGTGGCTCCCTCTTGTGGACAAGTAATATTACAGCCATAATCTTCCAGTTTTAATGGGTTATCCAGTGTGAGAAGATCTATCAAATATTAATATAGTGTGGATGTGTGAAACAAGATGTGATCAGAGAGTCTGCTATCTGAAATTGGAATAAAAAGATTTCCTAGCCCAGCGCTGCCTCTTGTGGACAAAAGTAGTATTACAGCTTTACTGAGATTTTAAAATATAGATAGTTAATAATTTATTGTGAGCCCTATGAGCATCAGAAATACATGAAACCTGACACATTTCTTCAAAATGATGTGTTCTTAACATGTTCACAGTTATGTGATGTTTTTTGTTTGTGCACAAGATATATAGACATTTTAATCACAATAGACCAAATCAGAAATATATGAAAAATTGTATCTGCTGAACGGTTTAACTAATCGAAATTCTTTGAATAACTTTTTGCCTTGAGTGTCCCTAGATGATGTGTGTGAATTTTCAAGCCAATCGTATTGACGGCCTATGACTAGTTCGAAAAATTTTAATTTTCTAAAATCTCATATATTTCAAAAACAATTTGATTGACAGCAGTGGTTCTTGAAGCAAAGTTGCTCAGTATGAGTAGATCTAACAGATGATATCAATATTGTGAGGATGTGTGAAACACCACGTGAGTAGAGACGCAAAAAACTCGTTAGCGCCAACTAGTGGCCGATTTCTTTAAAATTTGTGACTGACCTTTAGGGCTATGAGTCAAATATGCTCATTGAAATTCGTTCCGATCGAAGTTCGTTAAGCTGGTCTAAATTATGCTTAAACTTCATTGGCCGATAACGGCCATGTTTTTTGAGATACGCCAATATCCTCATAGACCATCATGGCCCATTGGACAAAGACCGTGCATGACAAGTTTGAAGTAAATCGGATTAACGAGTGCACATGTACAGATGTTTTTGTGTTTTTTTAGTAATATAGCGCCACCAAGTGGTGAATCGTTGCAGCTTATTTAGGGTGACCACAAAACTAGCTCATACATGAGTGTTTCAAGTTTGGTGAGATTATCTCTTTGCGTTCCAGAGTTATTACGATTTTAGCAAAATAGGCTCCGCCCTATTCAGACGTTTGGACGTCCTGTTGCGAGCGAGAATCACTGATCAAAATTCTTTGAACAACTTTTGGTCAGGAGATTCTCTAGATGATGCGTGTGAAGTTTCGCATGATTTGGACAAACGGTCTATGAGGAGTTCGAAAAAATTTTTTTTCAGAAAATTCAAAATGGCGGAAAATTTTTATAGACGGAAATGAAATCGGAGATATACATTTTTTAAGTCTTGAGCCAAGGATTCCAGAGATATAAGACACTTTAGTGTAGGACAAACGGTTTACGAGTTATGAGTGATTACGCGTTTTAAGTGGCTGTAGCGCCACCTATAGGCCGATTTGCGTCATGTTTTGATACGTTCCCCCCAAATTGAGACCTACCATCTGGCCAACTTTCAAGTCTCTAGACCTTACAGTTTGGTCTGCACGATCGGAAGTTCGACAGAATAATAATAATAATAATAAATATAGCTGCAAGCACCAATCAACGGGGTTCAAACGTCGCAAGACCATCAAGGCCCATTGGACAAAGAAGGTGCATGACAAGTTTCAAGTCAATCGGACCAACGAGTGCACATGTACAGATGGTTACGTGTTTTTTTTTCATAATATAGCGCCACCAAGTGGTCAATTGTTGCAGATTTTTTTGTGTGACCACAAAAGGAGCTCTTACATGAGTTTTTCAAGTTTGGTGAGATTATCTCTTTGCAATCCAGAGTTATTATGAATTTAGTGAAAGTGTGAATTTTATATCCACATATACATAAAAAAAGATATAAACAGATTTCTTATCCTGTGGTTCCCTCTTGAGGACAAAATTAATATCACAGCCATCATCTTTCAGTTGGTAATGAGTTGTTCATTATGAGGAGATTTATCAAATGATATTACTATTGTGAGGTTGTGATTAGCACCACATGTCATCCAAACACTCCCATCAAGTTTCATGATGACGATGACGGCCATGTTTTTTGAGATATGCCAATATCCTCATAGACCATCATGGACCCTTGGATGAAGACAGTGCATGACAAGTTTCAAGTCAATCGAATAAACGAGTGTACCGTGACAGCCAATTTAGAAATTGTTCACATATTAAAAGAAAAACAAATTCAGAAATTGGAATAAAAAGATTTCTGATCCTGTGGCTCCCTCTTGTGGACAAGTAATATTACAGCCATAATCTTCCAGTTTTAATGGGTTATCCAGTGTGAGAAGATCTATCAAATATTAATATAGTGTGGATGTGTGAAACAAGATGTGATCAGAGAGTCTGCTATCTGAAATTGGAATAAAAAGATTTCCTAGCCCAGCGCTGCCTCTTGTGGACAAAAGTAGTATTACAGCTTTACTGAGATTTTAAAATATAGATAGTTAATAATTTATTGTGAGCCCTATGAGCATCAGAAATACATGAAACCTGACACATTTCTTCAAAATGATGTGTTCTTAACATGTTCACAGTTATGTGATGTTTTTTGTTTGTGCACAAGATATATAGACATTTTAATCACAATAGACCAAATCAGAAATATATGAAAAATTGTATCTGCTGAACGGTTTAACTAATCGAAATTCTTTGAATAACTTTTTGCCTTGAGTGTCCCTAGATGATGTGTGTGAATTTTCAAGCCAATCGTATTGACGGCCTATGACTAGTTCGAAAAATTTTAATTTTCTAAAATCTCATATATTTCAAAAACAATTTGATTGACAGCAGTGGTTCTTGAAGCAAAGTTGCTCAGTATGAGTAGATCTAACAGATGATATCAATATTGTGAGGATGTGTGAAACACCACGTGAGTAGAGACGCAAAAAACTCGTTAGCGCCAACTAGTGGCCGATTTCTTTAAAATTTGTGACTGACCTTTAGGGCTATGAGTCAAATATGCTCATTGAAATTCGTTCCGATCGAAGTTCGTTAAGCTGGTCTAAATTATGCTTAAACTTCATTGGCCGATAACGGCCATGTTTTTTGAGATACGCCAATATCCTCATAGACCATCATGGCCCATTGGACAAAGACCGTGCATGACAAGTTTGAAGTAAATCGGATTAACGAGTGCACATGTACAGATGTTTTTGTGTTTTTTTAGTAATATAGCGCCACCAAGTGGTGAATCGTTGCAGCTTATTTAGGGTGACCACAAAACTAGCTCATACATGAGTGTTTCAAGTTTGGTGAGATTATCTCTTTGCGTTCCAGAGTTATTACGATTTTAGCAAAATAGGCTCCGCCCTATTCAGACGTTTGGACGTCCTGTTGCGAGCGAGAATCACTGATCAAAATTCTTTGAACAACTTTTGGTCAAGAGATTCTCTAGATGATGCGTGTGAAGTTTCGCATGATTTGGACAAACGGTCTATGAGGAGTTCGAAAAAATTTTTTTTCAGAAAATTCAAAATGGCGGAAAATTTTTATAGACGGAAATGAAATCGGAGATATACATTTTTTAAGTCTTGAGCCAAGGATTCCAGAGATATAAGACACTTTAGTGTAGGACAAACGGTTTACGAGTTATGAGTGATTACGCGTTTTAAGTGGCTGTAGCGCCACCTATAGGCCGATTTGCGTCATGTTTTGATACGTTCCCCCCAAATTGAGACCTACCATCTGGCCAACTTTCAAGTCTCTAGACCTTACAGTTTGGTCTGCACGATCGGAAGTTCGACAGAATAATAATAATAATAATAAATATAGCTGCAAGCACCAATCAACGGGGTTCAAACGTCGCAAGACCATCAAGGCCCATTGGACAAAGAAGGTGCATGACAAGTTTCAAGTCAATCGGACCAACGAGTGCACATGTACAGATGGTTACGTGTTTTTTTTCATAATATAGCGCCACCAAGTGGTCAATTGTTGCAGATTTTTTTGTGTGACCACAAAAGGAGCTCTTACATGAGTTTTTCAAGTTTGGTGAGATTATCTCTTTGCAATCCAGAGTTATTATGAATTTAGTGAAAGTGTGAATTTTATATCCACATATACATAAAAAAAGATATAAACAGATTTCTTATCCTGTGGTTCCCTCTTGAGGACAAAATTAATATCACAGCCATCATCTTTCAGTTGGTAATGAGTTGTTCATTATGAGGAGATTTATCAAATGATATTACTATTGTGAGGTTGTGATTAGCACCACGTCATCCAAACACTCCCATCAAGTTTCATGATGACGATGACGGCCATGTTTTTTGAGATATGCCAATATCCTCATAGACCATCATGGACCCTTGGATGAAGACAGTGCATGACAAGTTTCAAGTCAATCGAATAAACGAGTGTACCGTGACAGCCAATTTAGAAATTGTTCACATATTAAAAGAAAAACAAATTCAGAAATTGGAATAAAAAGATTTCTGATCCTGTGGCTCCCTCTTGTGGACAAGTAATATTACAGCCATAATCTTCCAGTTTTAATGGGTTATCCAGTGTGAGAAGATCTATCAAATATTAATATAGTGTGGATGTGTGAAACAAGATGTGATCAGAGAGTCTGCTATCTGAAATTGGAATAAAAAGATTTCCTAGCCCAGCGCTGCCTCTTGTGGACAAAAGTAGTATTACAGCTTTACTGAGATTTTAAAATATAGATAGTTAATAATTTATTGTGAGCCCTATGAGCATCAGAAATACATGAAACCTGACACATTTCTTCAAAATGATGTGTTCTTAACATGTTCACAGTTATGTGATGTTTTTTGTTTGTGCACAAGATATATAGACATTTTAATCACAATAGACCAAATCAGAAATATATGAAAAATTGTATCTGCTGAACGGTTTAACTAATCGAAATTCTTTGAATAACTTTTTGCCTTGAGTGTCCCTAGATGATGTGTGTGAATTTTCAAGCCAATCGTATTGACGGCCTATGACTAGTTCGAAAAATTTTAATTTTCTAAAATCTCATATATTTCAAAAACAATTTGATTGACAGCAGTGGTTCTTGAAGCAAAGTTGCTCAGTATGAGTAGATCTAACAGATGATATCAATATTGTGAGGATGTGTGAAACACCACGTGAGTAGAGACGCAAAAAACTCGTTAGCGCCAACTAGTGGCCGATTTCTTTAAAATTTGTGACTGACCTTTAGGGCTATGAGTCAAATATGCTCATTGAAATTCGTTCCGATCGAAGTTCGTTAAGCTGGTCTAAATTATGCTTAAACTTCATTGGCCGATAACGGCCATGTTTTTTGAGATACGCCAATATCCTCATAGACCATCATGGCCCATTGGACAAAGACCGTGCATGACAAGTTTGAAGTAAATCGGATTAACGAGTGCACATGTACAGATGTTTTTGTGTTTTTTTAGTAATATAGCGCCACCAAGTGGTGAATCGTTGCAGCTTATTTAGGGTGACCACAAAACTAGCTCATACATGAGTGTTTCAAGTTTGGTGAGATTATCTCTTTGCGTTCCAGAGTTATTACGATTTTAGCAAAATAGGCTCCGCCCTATTCAGACGTTTGGACGTCCTGTTGCGAGCGAGAATCACTGATCAAAATTCTTTGAACAACTTTTGGTCAGGAGATTCTCTAGATGATGCGTGTGAAGTTTCGCATGATTTGGACAAACGGTCTATGAGGAGTTCGAAAAAAATTTTTTTCAGAAAATTCAAAATGGCGGAAAATTTTTATAGACGGAAATGAAATCGGAGATATACATTTTTTAAGTCTTGAGCCAAGGATTCCAGAGATATAAGACACTTTAGTGTAGGACAAACGGTTTACGAGTTATGAGTGATTACGCGTTTTAAGTGGCTGTAGCGCCACCTATAGGCCGATTTGCGTCATGTTTTGATACGTTCCCCCCAAATTGAGACCTACCATCTGGCCAACTTTCAAGTCTCTAGACCTTACAGTTTGGTCTGCACGATCGGAAGTTCGACAGAATAATAATAATAATAATAATAAAAATCTTAACGATTACAATAGGTTTTCAACGCTTCGCGTTTGAACCCCTAATAAAAATCTTAACGATTACAATAGGTTTTCAACGCTTCGCGTTTGAACCCCTAAAAATCTTAACGATTACAATAGGTTTTCAACGCTTCGCGTTTGAACCCCTAATAATAATAATAAAAATCCTAACAATTACAATAGGTTTTCAACGCTTCGCGTTTGAACCCCTAATAATAAGTTTAGATACAATATCACTAAGTTGGCTTTCTCAAGCCAACTTAATGACTGATTTAACCTGTTTTTCTCCTTCTGTCTGCAGGTTGAGGTACTGCAGCATTGGAGAGAAAGGCTGTGCTGATCTGGCTTCAGCTCTGAGATCAAACCCCTCACACCTGAGAGAACTGAATCTGAGCTATAATAAACCAGGAGACTCAGGAGTGAAGATGCTCTCTGCTCTACTGGAGGATCCACACTGTAAACTGGAGAAACTACTGTAAGTGTTGCTCTTGTTATGATTGTCTTCCTGTACTTTTCAGATAACTGTTATAGACTCCCAATTAATGTCACTCACAAAATATCAGGTGGTTTGATCTTTTAATGTCTGTGAACTGAGAACACATTAATTTAATACATGCATTAAATGAGGAAAAACATCAGACATTAACTGAAAAAGAAAAACATAAAATGAATAAAGTCACTCTCCGTAAATCTCACTTATTGCACTATTGGACGCTACATTAGCAGCAATACGTTCATTTCATTAATGTGACATGAAGCCAATCGATATTTTTTCACGGTTGCATAATTCATCCAATGCATTATACATTACACATTTAATATAGATAACAAAGGTTTACACTTGATAACCTCAAATTAAATGCACTTTTCACATTTTTTAACCTTATAAACAAGAGAGAGGAAAAACACGCTCACCTGCAGCAGTATCAGCTATTTTCTGCTGAACTACGGTGCGCGATAATGGACAAAATAACGAATGTCTGCTGTTAAACATCCATTAGGGAGCACTAAAACACTTTCAATTTGCATTGAAACCCTAATTTCATGTAATTATACGACATGAATACATTCAGAATTAAATATTTGTTTTAACCCTGTTACACTTTCATAACATTTTCAAGATAATTATTCTTTTCTTTAAAGTATTTCTATTTACAATAATTTGTTAATTTAACTTGTCAATAATTATGGCTGATAAATCATTAAATTAAGCTCACACATCCATCACTTTATAAAGAAAAACACACTTCAAATCTGAAACATTTTACTGAGCAGATGTACAGTAGTTGGATAGTGTTACACTGTATGTTTCAGTAACAAACACATGACTATTAATGACTGATTTTACTGTTTTTCTCCTTCTGTCTACAGGCTGTGGAACTGCAGTATTGGAGAGAAAGGCTGTGCTGATCTGGCTTCAGCTCTGAGATCAAACCCCTCACACCTGAGAGAACTGGATCTGAGATCTAATAATCCAGGAGACTCAGGAGTGAAGCTGCTCTCTGCTCTACTGGAGGATCCACACTGTAAACTGGAGAAACTACTGTGAGTGTTGATAAATACTTTTATTTTTTAACACTTTTTAAGTTTCTTGACTGTGTAAATAATTTGCACATGTCTTGAAACTGTTTTATACATTTCTCTCCAATGATACAGTTTTTAACTGTTGTCACTCATGATGGAAACTCCAGGAGCCTCAAACTGCTGAATCCTGAACATGGTCATCTAAGATGGACACCTGGACAAATGCTAATAGTGATCCAACATATATATCAGTGGGAGATTTCTGATATTCATTTGTGCACATAGTAATTTATAGTAAAATGGTAATCAAACACAGCTGGACTCAGACGAAGGTGTAGAAGCATCTCAAGGATGATCAGAAGAAATGAACAGCACCTGAGTTAAATATATGAGTGTCACAGCAAAGGGTCTGAATACTTAGAACCATGTGATATTTCGGTTTTTCTTTTTTTAATAAATCTGCAAAAATGTCAACAATTCTGTGTTTTTCTGTCAATATGGGGTGCTGTGTGTACATTGAGAAAAAATTAACAAATGGCTGCAATATAACAGAGTGAAAAATGTAAGGGGGTCTGAATACTTTCCGTACCAACTATATGTATATTTAAAAAACATAACTTTCAATGACTTCAGAATCAAGAATCATTTAAAATAATTAGCATACAGAGAAATGAACAATACTTTAACATTTTCAAATTTTCCAAAGAGATTTTCCTAAAGACATTTAAAAAATACCTATAAAGTGTGAATAGTATTTCTGAATTTGAAAGGAAATGTCACGCTGCAAACAGGTATTGCTCTTCACAGGCCACATATTGCAGAAATGGGTTTATTTTCAAATAAAAAAATTATTCATAGAAAAATCATCACAACAATTAGCAGCTGGAAAATTTGATATAACAAACAACAATCAATTCAGCAAAAATGATATACTAACCTTAGTGTCTCTAAAATGCAAATACACTATAAATATCTGTGAATAATCCACATCCTGAACCTAAAATGCCATGAAGCAACTTTTCAAACAGATATTTATAATAGGATTAAAAGAGGAGGAACAAACAACAACTCTCTGACTGACTGAGCTCTAAAACCCTATCGGCCCTATTGAACCCCTAGAATCCAACCCGTCTTGCCGCTCCTCTAGAACCCTATCAGTGTCGCCACTCCTCTAGAACCCAACCAGTCCTGCCGCTCCTCTCAAGCTTCCTGAAGAGCTCTGTCTGCCTGAAGCCAGCGGAGAGCGACTGGACTCGCTGGAGTTCATAGCAGAGCACACAGACCCGTTTGCCCGAGAGGACTTTGAGCCTTTGGACTGAAGACTAACTGAACTTCCTGAGCAAGAGCCTCCGCTGGCCCTCTCACGGCTCCAGGGGTCCGAGGACTGCTGGCTCTGATCCAGGGCCTCACACTCAAGGGGCTCCTGTAACGGTTGGGAGGCACAACGCAAACCGACTGGAACTAGAGGTACTTCCTGTTGGGAATCAGGCTGGGGAATGTCTTCAGTGTTAGCAGGAGGTTCAGGGGTGTCTGCCATCTGCATGGAGATTACAGGAGTAATAAAACAATAAACACACCACCATTCAAAGGTTTGGGGTCGGCACCTTCCAAGTGTGATTAATGATTTTTTTTCTTTGTATTATCCTCCTTATTTGTTAGGACTTCCCAATTGGAATAAGAATCCAAAATAACCAATTTACACAAATCAGTTGGGTTTAAGTCTCTACTACTCACCAAGGATGCCTTTATTAAAATAAAAAAACACAGTACTAATTGTGAGATATTATTCCCATCTAAAGTAACTGTTTTTTATGTGAATATATTGTTATAGTGTAAATTATTCCTGTGATTAAAGCTGAATTTATTAGATGATAAATACAGTAAAATAGTGTAATATTAAATCAATGTAAAACAGCTGTTTTCTATGTGAATATATAGTAAAGGGTCATTTATTCCTGTGATTAAAGCTGAATTTATTAGATGATAAATACAGTAAAACAGTGTAATATTATATCAGTTTAAAACAGCTGTTTTCTATGTGAATAAATAGTAAAGGGTCATTTATTCCTGTGATTAAAGCTGAATTTATTAGATGATAAATACAGTAAAACAGTGTAATATTATATCAGTTTAAAACAGCTGTTTTCTATGTGAATATATAGTAAAGTGTCATTTATTCCTGTGATTAATGCTGAATTTATTAGAGGATAAATACAGTAAAACAGTGTAATATTATATCAATGTAAAACAGCTGTTTTCTATGTGAATATATAGTAAAGTGTCATTTATTCCTGTGATTAATGCTGAATTTATTAGAGGATAAATACAGTAAAACAGTGTAATATTATATCAATGTAAAACAGCTGTTTTCTATGTGAATATATAGTAAAGTGTCATTTTATACTCATATGATGAAGACAAAGTCTGGAGCGAGGGTAAAATAATCCAATTAATTAAAAAAAATTTAATTTTTTTTAAAATTAAATTTTTTTAATTTTAAAACCCCCCCCTGGGACCCCCCCGATCCCAGCCTCCACACAGCGCTCACGGACGAGACCCGGCGAGATCCTGCTGACCACGACAGGAAACGCTGCGGTCAAACATCTCACTGCTACAAACTACTCGCCAAAATACTGCACATACCGATGCGATGCGCAGATTTCCCAGCGTTCCTCCTCCTGAACTGCCGTGACGCATCAAGAGAGTCTTTAGGAGAAGGAGGTTTAAGCCAAAGATACTGAAACACACACACACACACACACGTGATCAATGGGCCGCTCAAAATATCCATTACATTAATCAAGAAACAACACATTCATTTAATAATCTAGAAGATTCAAAGGGATTGTTCATCCTGGAAAGGAAATTCTGACAGGAATTATTCACCCTCATGTCGTTTAGTTTTACGATCAGAACTTGCTCCGATTTCATCAAAAAGATCTTCAATTAAAGGACAGATTTTTGATTATTGGATGAAATGTCCCTTTAAAGAGGCAAAGTTTTCACACCTGTGAGTTGTGGCTTCTGGCGTTCACCAGAACTTTCTGGAGCACAGCCTTCACCACAGTATTATCTGAAACAACAGGGAAGAGTTTGAGAAGTAACGTGAACAAAGATCATCTTGAGGCGCTGTTATCATCTCATCCATCAGAATATTGCAGTCAACATTAAACCCATCCAGCAGCAGCTCTAGAGAGAGAAGAGAGAGTGATAGAAACGGTTCATGATACACAGGGAATGTGTGCAGGATTACCAGCTTTAAAAATGATTAATGTAAAAAACTTTATAAAATATGATCACCGTACACCGATAAGGTCGGTAGGTCACTTGGTTACACATGGTTTGGCACTGCAAGGATGATCAAAGTCTTTCCTGTCTCACTGTAGCAATGTCTTGCAATATGGAAATTGCAGTATTTTTTGCTCTGTTCACATCTGCAGTTCTCACACCTCCTGCAGCAGGACTATTGAATGTTCACACAAGTAATCAGTGACTCAGGGCAAATTTGTCCTGTTGTTTTTCAGAGTCAGTTCTCAGAAGAAAGCTCTCTTTAGTGTCTTGCATTATTATAACTGTGGCCTTACTTGTCTACTGCCTGCTGGACTAAAGGACTGTTCCACAGGTACATGTATACAAATTATTTTTTAGTTCATTAAACAAGCATGAAAAACTTAAAAACTTTAACAACTTTCCAATAAAGATCTGTAAAGCATGTTTGGAATTTTGAATCTTTTGTTTATAATTTATAATAAATAATCCAATATTATTAATAGACACTGCAAAGGCCGTACACGTGTTCGCACGAGCTGACGAAAACTATGGGATATTTTTCATTTTTGGGAGAACTATTCCTTTAAATACAGTAATACCTCGGTTTACGAGCGACTTGGTATACGAGCAAATCGGTGTACGAGCATGGAGGGTCGAATCGGTGTACGAGCATTGTATCGGTGTACGAGAAAAAAAATTCCCTCACCCATGCGCAGTTTTGTGTGGAAAAAGTCCTAACGCTCAGCATCCTTCTGCGCATTTTTACATGAAATATCTTAATGACAGCCTCTCATAACACAGTCAGGAGGTTCCAACCCCTTTATCACCCCTTAACTCATTCATTGGCTCTATCATTCACCACAGTGATACTTTTATAAGTGATTTACAGAAGTTTTTGCCTCATATTCTAAACATTAATTGTGATCGCTATTGTTCACATAGTGAAATATACACGTACAGTACCTCTAAGCAGTAACTGTCACGGTTCATGAATTCAGTGTCTCCTAGTTCTGTCTCCTAGTTCTGTCTCCTAGTGTGTATGTGTGTGTGGTCACTGAACACCTGCTTCTCATATCATTTGCCTATCTCCCAGCTTTCGCGGCTCCCGCGCATTCGTTCGTTTGCGGCTCCCATGCTCCACGACTTTAACTCTGGATTATCACTTTGTTTGTTTTCTGCACTATTATAATAAATTCACTAATTTGCTTTCATCCTTGCTTTCCGCCCCCCCCGCCCCCCCTCTTGGAACAAATTAAACTCATAAACCGAGGTATTACTGAATATTCAAATACATAGCAGCTATTTTAAATTGTAAAGCAGTTTTTTTTAATTGCTTACAATTTTTAAGACTATGGCTCCAATTCTCGAAAAACTATTTTAACTCTTCTGAAAATGTTATTTTTGTATAGCAACTCTACACACAAACCATCAAATGATCAGACACACACACACGGCTATGTTGTGTGTGTTGTGTGTTCAGTGCACAGGAGTTCAGCACTAGCACAACACGCATGTGCATAAACACACTGTACACACCGCAAGCATTAATTACTGACTTGATCTGAATAATGACGCTTGTTAGAGCTGCTTTTCAGTACAATTTTAATGTAAAATGGTGCAAAATATTTCTTTCTGAAAATATTTTCATTTCTCAGTGAATAAATGATGTGTAAGTGTTTCCACATGAGAATGTGTGCCGTTTAAATGCCAGTGTTTCCCAAGCAAATCACAAGATCTGTTACTTTTGAGCGATGCGTCTAATTTTCTGTGTTTGGCATTTTGCAAAAGTTTGTTTTGCGATTGCAAACAGTGTAAAGCATGTTCTACAGACGTGGACTGAAGATCAGGAGGGAATGATCTCACCAACAGGCCTCAAGTACCACTATTGAGTAAGAAATGTAAAACAATTACAGTGGAGTCCAATTATGTCGACGGCCTCAGGGGTTGCAAAAAAGCGTTGAGATAACCGTTTAGCGAGATACAGCCAATATGGCGATTTATTTGATGAAGTGATCGGCATGCTATAAAAATGTACATACACTGTATATGTTTGCTAACAACAAAAGGCATTTGTGCTCCAACTAACAGCAGAGATTTACCAGTATACGATAAAAAACACCTTCGATTCTCCATACAAACCTTTAATTACATTCTCCAACATTGCAAACACAATTTCTCTCACAGCGTAAACAGTCACAACATATTCGTGAGGTCATCACGCTGTACTAGATTGCATACTTTCTTATTCCTAATGTGCTTTTTCAACAAATTCGGCTTCATCCCGTCTTTTAATAACCTTCAATCTGTTCTTCAATCCGCAGCGGCGCTGAGCAGACCGCGTGTCAGAAACAGGGATGTGTGTGTGCATGTGTGCGTGCGCGTTGTGTGGCTTTACTAGATTGCATACTTTCTTGTGTTCTGTCTGTCTAACAAGTATGGCGCTTATTATCACCAATAAACGGCTTTAACCAGCCTTGGAATTCCGGGTTTGATTCCCACTCCTTCCTGTATTTTTGGGTGTACAGTTTTGACTAAGACATGATAAGCAAGCTAGCTAGTTAGCTTTAGTCACAGACAGACGCACACACACAGTGGACGAGAGTACGTGAAAGAGGTTGTGTAAGTCAAACAAATGCAGCGATTTATATTTGTGCAGTGATTAAATTATTTTTTAGACAAAGAACATTTGACATCCCGTACTGCCATTGCGTAATCAGCCAGCGGTGGCTTCCTGGACATGCGTGATTCATTTGCACGTGGAGGAGTGAAGATCTCCTGCTCTGTCTGCATCTGGGCAGATCTGCTGCGCGAGGACCGCGATCCACGTGCAACGCGAACTCAGCGCATGAACTCTCAGTCACGAGATAACCATGTGAAGTGGCGTATATGTCCCTCGTTTTTGCTCGAGATACTAGGATTTGGCAACATAACAGAATCGACATAACTCACAAGAAAATGCTAAGACAAATAGGGAGTTTGGCAGTTCCACTTCAAAAACGTCGACATAATAGGATTGGCGAGTTAACCGTGAGTCGAGATAAGTGAACTCCACTGTAATATTTTCACAGTTTTACAGCACTTTTGAGCTTTCCTGTAACTCAAACACACTAGCTAATGCTGCACTTGCAACACCAAGGTCATGGGTTCGAACTGATTAGAATGTCAATGTGTTTCTTGAATGCACTGCAAGTCGCTTTGGATAAAAGCATCTGATAAATGCATGAATGAATTAATGTTTTGATGAGCTGAAGAGACTTCTTTCAAAAACAGAAAGATTGAACACAAAGCAGATACCGATCAGCGGGTTTCTCCTGATGTCCAGCACACACAGAGTGGAATTGGACTGAAGCATCCGCTCCAGCACTTCAGCTCCTGCATTAGAGATGCCGCAGCGCTGCAGGTCCACCGCTAGAAGAGCAGAAGGAAGACATGTGGGTGTACATGTGCTGAAAAACACATATGTCTGTGTGCTGAAGCGTGATGTCTCTGACCTTTGACCCACAGGTCCTCTGCAAGCTCACGGGCGAGTGCCATCACTCCTCTGTCTCCGATCAGAAGGTTGTCGTTAAGAGTAACTCTGCGCAATCCGTTCATGGCCTCAAACTCTGCCCTCCTGTAGCGCAGCGTCTCCACCCACGCCGTGTCATGTCTCCGCATCGCCTGGTGCTAAACCACACATAACACTCATCAATCTCTTTCCAGGAATGAGAAACAATCAGATATGTTTTTCCTGTGTGTCTACCAGCAGAGAGCGGCGCTTGCAACGCCAAGATCATGGGTTCGATTACCAGGGAAAAGCAAGAACTGATTAGAATGTCAATGTGTTTCTTGAATGCAATGATAAAAGCGTCTGATAAACGCACATATACACTCACCTAAAGGATTATTAGGAACACACACTAATACTGAGTTTGACCCCCTTTCACCTTCAGAACTGCCTTAATTCTATGTGGCATTGATTCAACAAGCTGCTGAAAGCGTTCTTTAGAAATGTTGGCCATATTGATAGGAGCATCTTGCAGTTGATGGAGATTTGTGGGATGCACATCCAGGACACGAAGCTCCCGTTCCACCACCAGATGCTCTATTGGTTGAGATCTGGTGACTGTGGGGCCATTTTAGTGCAGTGAACTCATTGTCATGTTCAAGAAACCAATTTGAAATTATTCGAGCTTTGTGACATCGTTAGCCTCATAGCATAATTGCCCAAGTCATTTTTTTGGCCAAATTGTGATATCTGCCTATTTTTACTGTCCTTCCACTGCTGCATCATCCTGCCTTTCTGCCAATGTCCTTAGCCAATCACAACCCTTATTAGGATTCAAAAACACTATCAATTAGTCATCTCTTTGACTTAGGCAGTTTTGAGTTTTTTCATGATTTCCCAAAACATTGAAATATGACTTAGGCAATTATGCTATGAGGCTAACGACGTGGTGCATTATCTGCTGGAAGCAGCATCAGAGGATTGGCACATGGTGGTCATGAAAGTGATGGACATGGTCAGAAACAATGCTCAGGCAGGCCGTGACATTTAAAACGATGCCCAATTGGTACTAAGGGGCCTAAAGTGTGCCAAGAAAACATCCCCAACACCATTACACCACCACCACCAGCCTGCACAGTGGTAACAAGGCATGACGGATCCATGTTCTCATTCTGTTTACGCCAAATTCTGACTCTACCATCTGAATGTCTCAACAGAAATCCAGACTCATCAGACCAGCCAACATTTTTCCAGTCTTCAACTGTCCAATTTTGGTGAGCTCGTGCAAATTGTGCCTCTTTTTCCTATTTGTAGCACCCGGTGGGGTCTTCTGCTGTTGTAGCCCATCCACCTCAAGGTTGTGCGTGTTGTGGCTTCACAAATGGTTTGCTGCACACCTCGGTTGTAACGAGTGGTTATTTCAGTCAAAGTTGCTCTTCTATCAGCTTGAATCAGTCGCCCCATGACCTCTGACCTCTAGCATCAACAAGGCATTTTCTCCCACACGACTGCCGCATACTGGATGCTTTTCACTTTTCACATCATTCTTTGTAAACCATAGAAATGGTTGTGCGTGAAAACCCCAGTAACTGAGCAGATTGTGAGATACTCAGACCGGCCCGTCTGGCAGCAACAACCATGCCACGCTCAAAACTGCTGAAATCACCTTTCTTTCCCATTCTGACATTCAGTTTGGAGTTCAGGAGATTGTCTTGACCAGGACCAACCCCTAAATGCATTGAAGCAGCTGCCATGTGATTGTTGATTAGATAATTGCATTAATGAGAAATTGAACAGGTGTTCCTAATAATCCTTTAGGTGAGTATGTGTTATGAATACGTTAATGATAAATGTTTACCTTTATGATGTTTGCCAAATGCTCCGCGCCTTGCCAGGTGATGTTACAGGAAGTGAAATCCACAGTCTTAATTGTTGATGAATATTTCACGCTCTGACAAATGACTGAATGAAAGAACAATATAACAACAAAAATATATTATGCACTGATAACATTCTAGTTCATGAAAACACAATGTTTACATGTTTCCAAAAACTCCATGAAGCTTCTTGCATATAACGAGTGGCATGTTAAAAACGTGTAATTAGATTATATTAAGTTTTAAAATACTCCAAATCAGACTCGAGTTACTTTTTTACTCTGTTTACATATTCACATAAATGCAGCAAATGATTCAGAATTGACTGATTCTCCCTAATTTTAACTTTTAAAATTTCATATAATAAAAAAGCATTTTACATTTTTATTACGTTCAGAACAAACTTTAGTTTTGTGAAATTGAACACACAGATGCGGTCCGATGCGTTTGACAGCTGGACTTAAAGAAATCATTTAACTTTTAATGCTTTTTCATCTGCATATCAAATCATCTCCCAACAAACACATTAATTATTATTTGAATTATCACTCAGTAAGTCAATCAAATATGTATTGGTGTTTTGGGAAAGCTTTTGTCTTTAAAATACATCTCATTTTTATTTTTTTTATTTTTTATTTTTATTTTGTATGATTTAATTATTGGCTTTTCAATAATTCGACTCAGTCTTTGAAACCCTGATGAAATGTTGATAACAAAAAAACTAATATAATTTTCTCTCTCTGTTGTATTTGTATTTCAAAATTAAACTATTAAATTTAATGTGACAAAAAAAAAATCATGTTACTAACTGAAATCACTCGCTGAGTGACATAAACCCTGATTCCCACAAAACATTAAAATCAAAACTTTAACTCACTTTCCAGCCCTTGATCAGCGATTGGACAGTGAGCCAGTGAGAGATGCTCCAGTGACACACTCTTAGATAAACCCTACACACAAATTACAACATGCTTTCAAACAATACATTAATAAATAATTAAATAAATAAAGTAATACATAAAGTAAATTAAAAAACTTTAAAAAGTACACTGTAACTTTTTTTGTTCAAAATGAACAAACCTTAAATGCGTCGATATATCAATTCTTCTTGCAAAGTGTGTCACTCTCATTCACTATGGTAAGCCTGTTATGCGTTTATATTTCTGTGAAGAGGTTTCACAGGAAATTGCATGCATGTATCTTCAACTGTCAACTGTATCTCATCATATCCAGTAGAAGTTGATAGAATAGATAGATATACATCATTTACATCTCGTCATATTTGATAGAATATACAGATATAACAGATAGAAGTTGCTCTGGTTTGTTTTATGAGTGTCTGGCATGGGAGTGGCAGGGGTTAGTTGTCACGAGTGAGAAAGGCAGGGGTTAGTCATCACAAGTGAGAAAGGCAGGGGTTAGTTGTCACGAGTGAGAAAGGTTGAAATGGAGCCGCTAATCTCCCGTTTCAAACAAACACTGAACAGAGGAGAGTCTGCTGGAGAAAAGAGAACGAGACAGAGCTCGTCATAAAACAAGAACCAACATTAGCTGGGCTTTTCAGAGATAATGAGAACCAAGGTAACCAAAATGTTGTAGAAGAGGAGAAGACAGAGTTCTCTCTATCAGAGTTCACTGTAAAGCTCATTTCACTGGTTGTGCTGGAATATATGATCAGGTATCGCGTCTATTAATGAAGAAGAAGAAGAAGAAATGTTACATTTATATAGCGCTTTTCCAGAGCTCAAAGCGCTTTACATAGTACGGGGAAATCTCCTCAACCACCACCAATGTGCAGCATCCACCTGGATGATGCGACGGCAGCCATATTGCGCCAGAACGCTCACCACACACCAGCTTATTGGTGGAGAGGAGACAGAGTGATGAAGCCAATTAGAGTATGGGGGGGATTAGTAGGCCATGATGGACCAAGGCCAATGGGCAAATTTGGCCAGGATGCCGGGGTTAAACCCCTACTCTTGCGAAGGACATCCTGGGATTTTTAATGGCCACAGAGAGTCAGGACCTCGGTTTAACGTCTCATATGAAAGACGGTGCTTGTTGCAGTACAATGTCCCCATCACTATACTGGGGCGTTAGGACCCACACAGACCGCAGGGTGAGCACCCCCTGCTGGCCTCCTAACACCACTTCCAGCAGCAACCTAGTTTTTCCAGGAGGTCTCCCATCCAGGTACTGACCAGGCTCAAACCTGCTTAGCTTCAGTGGGCAACCAGTCTTAGGCTACAGGGTTATATGGCTGCTGGTAAATGGTAATGGGTAAAGCTAGTCGCTTCAGATCCGCTCCATCTGAACTGCTTATATCTGATAAAGGTCCACTGAAGTGCTCAGTGTAGGATTCAGTATTTAGTGTGTTGACGTCATTTCCACTGAAACAGGAAGTCAGGGCGGGGCATATTGATCATCTCCTCCCCTTTTTAAAACAGCCAATAGCATTTAGTTTAGATCACAGCTCAGTGATGTCATCAAAATCATTGATCCTTATTGAAGTGAGAGACTGTGAGTTTTTAATGCTTATATCTTCTAAATGTTGTCATTATTTAAGAGCTTAAAGATAACAGTGATAATGCATTCATACTAAAAGCCAAAAAACAACAAATTTGACAGTTTAAGTTTAGTAGTGAATGTTTCATGAGTCACACACAACCCAAACATTCATTCCCAAAATGTAGTTTTGTTTTTTTAACTGCTAGAGCGCCAAAAGTTACATAGTATTGTAAGGGTAGGCAAGGAGAGGGAATCAGTTGCGGGAAGGAATTTATTCAGCTCAAAGGGATAAATTCAACAGAAGAAGCTTATAGCAGGGTGTAGCATAAAAAGTCACTGTGCTGAGTACACAAGGCAGGCAGGATGAAGAGACACGTTCCACAGGGTACAATGGTGGCAGGAAGTGTTTACTCCACTTAGGAAGTGGAGTAAACTGGATGCTGAACCAGGTCCCAGAGAACTTGCGGAGCGTCAAGGGGCGTAGCGACTTGATGGAAGCAGAGAGAGAACACAGGGACTCAGGCCAGGCAGACAGGGGAGCTGGGGAGACAAAAATAAAAAGGGAAAAAACAAGAACCAGCGAACGCTACACTAAGGAGGAAGGACTAGGGAAGAAAAAGGGGAAAAAACTAGATAGTAGTGATGTGCTTCTCGGTTCGAATCCCTGAAGCGTGTGCCGAGTAATCTAGATGAGTGGTTCATGAACCGCGGGTCGATGCGTGTGTTGCTGACGTAAGTGCTGACGTTTGAAGCCCCGCGTAGCGGGTGTACCACGTGACTGCTTCAGGAAAGGATTCGCTAGGTTTGAGTGCAGCTCGAAATAAAAGCGGCAGTGAAACACTATGTATTGTCCCTCGCTTTTTGTGTTTTTGGGTCCCTTTATTGCGCTGTTTTTGGCATTCGATTCGAGCTTCTTTTTTTGCGATGGAACCAGCAAGAAAGAGGAGATGTTCCCCTGTTTGGGAGCACTTTCAGTTGTTCTCACCTAAGAATGTAAGGCACCTGCAATTACTATGTAATAGATTCCATTAATGAATAAAATAAAATGTGACAACTTTTCTGAATACTTGTAGCTGAAGCATCTGATGTGTTCCAAGGAGCTAAGTTATAATAATAACACCTCAACTATGCTAAGGCACTTTAGAGTCTTGCATGGCAACGAGGAAACCAACCAGGTTGAACCCGGCTCAGGTAGCCCATTTATATTCATAGCCCCACACTACGGCTACTACTACTGCTACTACTGTATAGTTGTTTTTTTAACTCTTACATATGTAATTCAATTTAGCTGAGAAGGTTGACTTGGCCGAGCACTTTATTATCACATTTCAATACTTTTCAATTCAATAAATTATATTTTTTTAGACTTTGAAAGCCATAGTGGAAAAAGATTGTTTTTAAATAAAAATGAATAAATTTATTTTTACTTTACCTCCTTATTTAACATTTTCACTTGTTGCATAAGCAAAAAAAAAAAAAAAAAAAAAGTAACACAAAACAATTCATGTTAAAACTCGTCAAATAATATTTTTGTATTCAGAGCATGATTCACATCCCACTATTTTATTGCAAGCACCAAGCATGTTATACATTTTTCTGCCCACATGATGGGGTAGTCGAGCAAATGAATCATCTTGAAGCCCCTATGTGTGTGTGAAGCATTTCCCTGCAGGGCTTCACTGCTTCATGGGGCTTCATTTTGCCATCACTACTAGATAGAGGGAACGCCCTAGAAACTAAAGCAACGAAACAAAAACACCACCTAAGAGCAGACACAAACTAGAACTAAGGAGAACTAAGAAGAGCTAGGATAAGCTAGAAAAGCTAGAAACGCTAGAAAACCTAGGGCTAAGCGGGCCAGCAAACTCTGATAGACAGCAATACAATCTGGCACAGGACAGAGAGTGAGAGGGAAATATAAAGGGTGACAAACGAACAAAGAACAGATGTGAGCCATGAGTGTAATGAGGTAACAAGGGGGTGGGGAAACAAAGCACATGACACACAACAGCAAGGAGATCAAGACAAACAAGGACAAGAACCCTTAACTAGACAGACACCCTGACAAGTATACCTTTAAATAACAATGAAATAAAAAATGAACTGAATAAAACAAAAGGAACATTACATAATATTCAGCTAATTAAAAGCAAATAAATGAATGATCTCTGCACCTTGGTGAGAGCGGTGAGATCCCTCTCTCTGAAAGGCAGAGCGTGCAGATGAAGAGTCTTCAGACAGCTGGACTCACACAGGCACTTCTGCACACACTTACACAACTCAAGCCTCATGCTCCTGGAGTGAATCACAGGAATCCTCTTCTTCTTAAGGGCTTTGTAACAACCTGAGACGAAAAAACACTCAATCATAAGATTCAACACACTAAGTTCAAGAAACCCAATGACATTCCAATCAGTTCTTGCTTTCCCTGGGAATCGAACCCATGACCTTGATGTTGCAAGCGCCAATGATCTGCTGTTTGAGCTACAGAAAAGCTCATTGATAGATGATCTTGTAAACTGTACACATGTGCAACAGACACTCGGTGTACAGTAATACCTTGAGATACGAGTATTCCGATCGGTATGAGATCGTATTGTGTTTGTTATCTACATAATTTACATAATCCCTCCCTCCTGCTCCTCACTAGCCGCTACTGTATCGTCTGTCTCGAAGGCAAGAACTCATAATTAAAACTACATTTTATTTTATGTCACAGGAATCCATACTATAATTGTGTGTGTGTCTCTTTAGCAATTAAAAACTAAATAATTAAACATTTTTTCCATTGTTATTAGCACTAATAAGGGAGTTTTTTAGAGGGCTGGAAAGGATTCATTTTTTTCCTGATATTTCTTATGGGAAAAAATGATCTGAGATACGAGTAACTTGAGTTACGAGCTCGTCCTGAACGGATTATGCTCGTATCTCAAGGCATTACTGTATATTGTGCGGTTGTCTGTTAACGAACCTTGAGCGCTGGTGCTGGTGAGGTAGCAGCTCTTGAAGGCCACATGCTGGAGGTGTTTGTTGATGGCCAGGGCTGACAGTATGGGCTTCCAGTCCGCTAGACTGATGGGATCCGGGTTCACATCTAACACCCCTCGACTCAGGCTGGCCTTCACCGCACGGACCGGAGCCAATCCTTGAGACGCACACAGATGATCATAGAAGCCCTCAAAGTCCTGAGCGCCTCTGCGACGGATCTGCGCTGACTCCTGCATCATGCAACCTAAATCCAAACACACGTTAGATCTGGTGTGGTGTCTGAAACCCAGAGGAATGATTTCTGAACCGGGACAACGGTGTGCAAGAGAAAAGCACATGACAATAATGAGTGCAGATAGTATTAATGTAATAAAAGAGCACACTTTCACGATTGTCCATTAACACACTTAACCAGACTTTCAGACAGCTGAAGTAAGCTTAGAAAGTAACTTTTACTTTAAAGTACATTTTAAATCATTGCTTTTATAAATATTAAATATTTCTCTACAGCTTCACTTCAGAAGGCCTTTATTAACCCAATGGAGTCGTATGGATTATTTTTATGATGGACGGATGAGCTTTTTTGGGTTTCAAAGTCTCAGTCTCCATTCACTCCCATTATAACGCTGGGAAGAGCCGGGATATTATTTAATAATAACTCTGATTGTGTTCAGATAGAGGAAAGTCATAAAAAACCCAGCATGACCTGAGGACGAGTAAATCATTTATGGTTGAAATAACCCGTTAACGTCAGTGTTCAGTAAGTTAATAAAAATAATTTCATGATTTATTACTCTAAACCCCAGATTAACCTCAATCAGGTAAAACACACAAGAACAGCCATGAAACTGCTCTTTTAATTCTTCCAAATACATAACAGAAAATCGCATAAATTATTCCTGAACTGATCAAAGAATTCAAGAGAATTAGATTTTTTAAATTCACTGTTGTTTTCTAAAGAATTATGCAGAATGATCAATAAAATCTTTAACGTCGTTACATCAGAGGTAACAGTAATTGAATTGCTTTACTTTTTCAAGGGAAAGTAACATAAATTACAGTAATGTATAACTTTACACTGATTAACATACACGTCTTAAAGGTACAGTAACAAAAAAGGGAGAATGAAAATATCATGTAGGACTAAAATTTAAATTAAAAAATATAAATTTAATTATAAATTAAATTTCTTTCAGTGTAATAAGGACTTTCACTGCAATACATGTAATGTAAGCCATTTGAATGATGGATATCAGCTAAATAAAAACATCAGTAGATCTGCCTAATACAGAAGAAATAATAATAGATTGATAAGCACGTGCACCTTTAATAGCAACATTACTTGAGTTTATACAAGCGTTTTAAAGCGGTTTTGGTCCGTTTCTGGTATGTTTTGTGTAGGTTAAAGGCTGATTACCTGTGTGTTTGTGTTGTCGTGGTTTCCTCTCTAGCAGGGGTCTCAAACTTGCGACCCACGAAACGATATTTTGTGGCCCGCGGGATAATATGTAATGTATTGTCAAGTCAAGTCACCTTTATTTATATAGCGCTTTTTACAATGTAGATTGTTTCAAAGCAGCTTTACAGGAAAAACAATATAAACAAAGTTTGTTTGGCTGAACAGAAGCCCCAAAAGAGCAGGCGAATCAATGTATTGTAATGTATTGTATATTGTGTAATGTATAATATAATGTAATTGTGGCCCGCGAGTTTTGAATTAATAGCGCTTTGTGACTACTTGATTCGTACCGGAACACGATTGGTACTGCGCATGTGTGAAAACACAAATTTTATTCTGCGCATGCGCGATGCTATGATCACTTCCTCTTATTTTACGAAAGTTTCGCGCCTGTCACGATTTGTACTGCGCATGTGCGCGCTATGTAGTGAAAATGTCTCCGGTTAGTATCGTAACCTCCATTCCCTGAGAGACGGGAACGAGACGGTGCACAAAAAATGTGCATTTGGGAACTCCTCCCCTTCACGTAATTTCTGAAACCTTATAGGACAGTGGTCCCCAACCCCCGGTCCGCGGACGAAGTGGTACCGGGCCGCGGATCGAATTCGCGGACCGGTCCGTGAACGGCTGTGACGCTGCCGCTTTGGCGGTGAGGACGCGTGTTTAAATACCGGGAACGGAGGTTGGTTCCCTTTCGAGAGTGGGAACGAGACGGTGTGCAAAAAATTTGCATTTATCTCAACGGTGTTTAATCCCGCCGTGATTGAGACGTAGACCAGTCTGATACAGGGAAACATACACCAATCACAGCGAAGAAGCACGCATCTCAACCAATGGCAACGCCACCACGTGTGCTCACTACTGATAGGTACAGCTAAACCAATGAAATCTTTAGCTGAAGCTTACTAAAATTTGCATATCAGAAGAATGAAAGATAGCGGGCTGTGCTATCACAGAGCAGACACGACTATTCAGAGAGCATTTATGCACAAACTATTGTGAGAGCATAGTGTCAACGGCAAAGCGGGGACAGTGAGCACATAAGCACAAACTCTGTACAGAAAACCCCCAGCGTCAACAGCAAAAGCGGTAACAACTGCATTTTGAGAAACATCCAGCATCCAGCTTATAAAACCTGGCGAAGGTGTTCTGAGAAGACCAGCCATCAGCAAAAGAGATATCCTGTATTGACGTACCTCTAGACCAGGCCCACGATAAGACAATAGCTCTCGTCGAGTGAGCTCTGATGTTGAGAGGGCATTCCTGTCCCTGGTTAGCATAAGCCGAAGCAATAGCGTCCACTATCCAGTGAGAAAGCCTCTGTTTAGAGACAGCATTTTCTCTAGTAGCGCCACCATAGCACTCAAAGAGCTGGTCCGACTGTCGAAATGTGGCGGATCGGTCCAAGTAAATCTGCAAAGCCCTGACGGGGCAGATAGCCCTCTGAGCCTCAACGTCCTGTGAGGTTGACGGTTCTGAAGACAAGGCGAGCAGAGAAACTACTTGCGCTTTAAATGGAGTAGAGAGTGATTTTGGCACGAAGCCAGGTCTCGGCCGGAGAGTAACACTACAGTCTCCGGGCCCGAAACGAATACAATCGTCCCTCACTGAGAATGCATGCAAGTCCCCAGTGCGCTTAGCCGATGCCAGTGCGAGAAGCAGCGCCGTCTTCTGCGAAAGCTCCTTAATCGCGACTGATTCCAAGGGCTCGAACGGCGGCAGAGAGAGAGCTCTCAGAACCAGCGCCAAATCCCACGGCGGAACCGATGGGGGGCGTGGGGGGTGTAACCTCCTCGCACCTCTGAGAAATCTGACCATTAGTGGATGCCTCCCGATCGATTGCCCGTCGTCCGGCGAACTAAACGAGGCGACAGCGGCCACATAGACCTTTAGAGTAGACGGGAGACTCCCGTCATCCAACCGGAGCTGTAAAAACTGTAACACATCTGACACGGGACAGCTCACCAGGTCGATATTGTGTTCGTTGCACCATTTCACAAACACTCCCCATTTCAGGAAATAAAGGCGTCTCGTGGAAGGTGCGCGAGACTCTGCGAGAGTCTCCAGCACACGAGAAGGTAGTGCGAGCTCTTCTAAGGCCCCTCAAGCGGCCACGCATGCAGGCTCCACAGCTCGGGGCTGGGATGCCAAATCTCTCCGCTCGCTTGAGACAGTCGTTTTTTGCAGATGGGAATCTGCCAAAGGGGGGCTGCCAGCAACTCTCTTAGGTCCGGGAACCAAGGCTGATTCGGCCAGTTCAGGGCGACGAGGATCACCGACGCTCTTTCCTCCCTTATTTTGCATAGGACTAAAGGCAGAATTTTTACCGGAGGAAACGCGTACAACCTGGCTCCCGGCCAACGCGATGTCAGAGCGTCCTCCCCCGCTAGTGGGGCGTGCGACAGGGAGAAGAACAGCGGGCAGTGCGCATTCTCACTCGTCGCAAACAGATCCACTTCTGCCCTCCAGAAGCGATCCCAGATCATTTGCACTCTCCGTGAGGAATCCCGTTCCTCGAAAGCATGTCCGCTCCGCGGTTTAGTACACCCGGGATGTGCGATGCTCTGATGGAGAGGAGATGTTGATCTGCCCACAGAAGGAGGCTCGTTGCCAACTCGAACAGGGCTCTGGAGCGCACGCTGCCTTGGCGATTTATGTATGAAACCACGGACATGTTGTTGGTGCAAATCATCTATTTGCGGCAGGAATGCCCTTAGGGCTAAACATACCGCTTTCAGCTCCAGCGGTTGATATACCACTCGCTCTGTGACTCCGACCATAGACCGGAAGTCGGAACGCCCTCGCATGTTGCACCCCAACCTGAGCTCGACGCGTCTGTCGTCACTACGGTGCATGTCGTCACCAGCCCAAGGGGAACCCCTTGGCTGAACATCTCCTGATTGGACCATGGTTCCAGAGTGCTGATGCAGCTGCGGGAGACCGTGATGCGCATGCGCCCCGATGTCCACGCTCTCCAGGGGACTCGGGACTTCAGCCACAACTGCAGCGGACGCATTCACAGCAAACCCAGGTGGCAGACTGAAGATGCTGACGCCATAAGACCGAGAAGCCTCTGGAAATCCCTCAGGGGAACAGACCGGCCCTGTCTGAAACCACGCAGAGCCGAAGAGATGGTCTCTATGCGTTCCGGGACGAGGCGGGTTCGCATAGCCACTGAGTCAAAGCACACACCTAGATATGTTGTATACTGACTCGGGGTTAGCATGCTCTTCTGCATGTTCACTCGCAGGCCCAGTGACTCCAGATGATGAAGCAGCATGTCTGATTAGCACCTCCCTTGTATGAGCTAGAATTAGCCAATCGTCCAGATAGTTTAGAATGCGCACTCCGCTCGCTCTGAGGGGGGAAAGTGCTGCATCCAAACATTTTGAGAACGTGCGCGGTGCCAATGCCAGACCAAACGGGAGCACTGCATACTGGTATGCTGAGCCCTCGAACGTGAATCTCAGGAAACGCCTGTGGCGTGGCGCAATCTGAATATGAAAATACGCGTCTTTCAGATCTACGGACGCTAACCAGTCCCCGGACGTACCTGTGCCAGTATCTGCTTCAGCGTTGTCATTTTGAACGCGCGGTTGATGGGTCTCAGATCCAGAATCGGACGGAGCCCTCAATCTCTTGGGCTCCACAAAATAGCGGCTGTAGAACCCTATCTCTCGCTCGCTCGGAGGGACGCGCTCTATCCAGGGCCGGCGCCACGGGGAGGCGTGTGGGGGCGACGCCCCCTCACCGGGACTCTCCCGCCCCCTCAGATCACCATGAATGTTAAAGTAATTTTAATGATAAATAAAATATTTTATTTAAAAAAAAATACATCTGCCAATTGCCCTTTCTTCCAGTTCCTAGAGTCAATATTAATCTTAAATAGCAACATTTTAGTAAAGATAAGTCTGTTAGGCAAAGTCGAATTTTGATTGGTCCTGTCGTTTGATTAGCGCGCTTCCCCACCCCCACTCTAACGTCACATTACATTTCTCGCGCACCAGAACATACACAATTAATTACATTTTCGAAGCTACTACGGATTGCAAGTTTTTCTTCACCTGACAATGTAGGCCTGCTTACGCCACTGGTGGCAGTTACTCAGCCGTCCAAAAGCAAAGACTCACCGTCAATGTCCAGTGCACCAGAGGATCTCGGTAAAGTCCAGGTTCGTTTAAAACAGTTTCCAAAGAAACAGCAGCATAAAATGATTGGTACAATGATAGGGAATGGCTAGAATATTCGCAGCAATGAGATTCGGCATTTTGTTTTCCTTGTCGTAAATTTGGCGGGAATGACTCCGTGTTTACAAGCACTGGTTTTAGCAATTGGAAGCAAGCGACCGATAAAGCCAAAGGATTTTACAGACATGCTAACTGTAAAGAGCACCTATCATGCATGGCTAATTGGAAAGAGCAGCAATTGCGGTGTTCCACAGGAAAAGAGATTTCAACACTCGTCAATTCTGATCAGCTTTCTCGTAACCGCCTATATGTGTCTGCAATTGTAGACATTATTGAGTTCCTTGTCTCAAACGAACTGCCATTGAGGGGTACCACTGATTCAGTTGATGACAGAAGTCACGCGGGCAGTGGACTGTTCCTGTCTCTTTTTGATTACACGCTCAGGAAAAACAAGGATCTAGCAAAGGCCTTCAGTACAATTCCGAAAAATGCAACGTACACATCACACGATGTTCAAAATGATTTAATTGAACTGATGAGTACAGTCGTGACAGAGCACATTGTTAAAGACATTGGGGAGTCATGGTTTACAATCAAAGTTGATGGAACCAAGGACCCGATGGGCAATGAGAACATCGCTGTTGTTCTTCGATACGTTGACCAGAACTGCACAGTGAAAGAGAGGCTGTTGTCAATATTGACTACAGACAAGTGCGATGCCCTGTCACTCACTAACGTGGTGCTTGAAGAGCTGTCAAATGTTGGTCTCGATACAAATAAAATACTAAGTCAGTGTTATGACGGGGCCAGCGTTATGTCTGGAAGAGAAGGAGGCATGCAGAAACATCTTCAAAACAAATTGAACAGAGAAGTGCCCTACATTCATTGTTTTAATCACCAATTGCATTTGGTTTTTTAGCATTATTGACTCCGTTCTCGGATAAATGTCCGTGCGTTTCAGCGAACGCAATAGCAAGTACATGGCAGCTTTGGATGCACTGGACCCTGGAAGTGAGAACTTTTTGAATGCGGAAAGCGTGCAACCACTACTGGATTTAACGAAAACGGAAATGGTGGAGTCTCAGTTCACCGTTGCACGTCAGTTTTGGCAAACGCGGTGCACAGGCCATCTGACGTTGGTTAAACTTTTTACAAATTACTCTGGCGTTTTCCAAGCCATGCCAGTGGTGCTGAGTGCCTTAAAACACGCACTAACATTTGGGGCCTCGACTGCTATGTGAGAGAACGCTAGTTACGAACGTAACTGTGGTTCTATGACTAAGTGGAAGACCGCCAGAGTTAGTGCTGTAACACTAGTGGAAAATCCCTCGTGCTCGCGCTTGACCAAGAATCGAATAAAAAAAAGTTGTCACCTCGTGACTCATGACGTGTCTTCATCTATAAAACACCTTAACACGTCATAATCGTTCTCTAGATCATTCTCGCGATACCGAGTGACCAGAGACTCTGGCGGTCTTCCACTTAGTCATAGAACCACAGTTACGTTCGTAACTAGCGTTCTATTTCCTATCGTTCCAGACCGCCAGAGGCAGTGCTGTAGCACTAGTGGAAGACGAATACCTACGTAGTCACGAGGAATCCTCTTGCGAAACGTCCGGGCAGGCAGAAAGTACTGCTGCGCACACCGTTGGCAAGGGAGTCACATGAAGCTGTAAAAACGTGAAAATGTGCTGGCTGAACCCCAAGTTGCAGCAGCACAAATTTCAGAAAGCGACACTCCTCGGAGCGTTGTCCAAGATGTTGCCAATGCATGTGTAGAGTGACAGTGAATAGATGAAGGTAGAGGTTCCTTCACAGACTTGTATGCATGAGAAATGGCCTGCGTCACCCAGTGTGCCAGTCTCTGTTTAGAAAGTGCATCACCTTTGCGTGAATCACTAAAACGGACAAACAATTGATCAGTCTTGCACCAGGCTGCAGTCTTATCAATGTAAGCTTTCAAAGACCTAACTGGACATAGCTCCAACCTTATGTCAGCTTGATCAGCCGGCAGTGCAGCCAACACATTAGGCCGGTTCATGAACTGTGGAGACAAAATCTTGGGTAGAAATGCCGGATTAGGCCACAATGAAACACTGAGTTCACCACTCCAGCGTAAACAGGGGGCACTCACTGATAGCGCATGGAGCTCACTTACAAGCTTCGCCGTTGTAATGGCCAAGAGAAATGCAGTCTTAAATGACAACCATTTAATGTCAGACAGTAGCAATGGTTCAAATGGGGGGTGACAAAGAATTGAGTACCAAACCCAAATCCCACGTCGAGCTCCGCACGGCCCTTGGAGGACACAGGCGATTAGCTCCTTTCAGAAAAGCAACAATCAGACGATCAGACCAGTCAGAGAACATCTTCCACTTACTAGCATACAACTTTCGAGTGGATACTGCACATGCATTCAAAACAGTGTCCCTGGCCCTCTCTGAACACTCCAAGAGAGGCCTGGAGGGCCCAATGGCCACACCCACAGTTTCAGTCTCTCTGGATGTGGGTGGCAAAGTCTTCCTTCTAGCTGACTCAGGAGGTCTGGTCTGTTGGGCAGACGACAAGGTGGTCCTGTCATCAGTGAAAACAGAGTCTGAAACCATGGCCTCGCAGGCCAATGTGGAGCCACTAACAGCAAACGGTGGCCGCAGTCGCGCACTCGGCACAGAGTCGTCCAAACCAATGGTAATGGGGGGGGGGAAAGCATAGAGAGTCACATCTGACCAGACATGAGCTAACGCATCCAGACCCAGAGATCCTGGTTCGTCCATCAGGAAAAACCAGTGAGGGCAGTGAGATGTCCGACTGTCCGCGAAGACATCTACCGCCGCGGTCCCATACGTTCTCCATATCATCTGCACCACTTCCGGGTGCAGCATCCAATCTCCCTGCAACACCCTGCCCCGTGACAGAGCGTCCACTGTCTGACTGAGTCGGCAGGGTAGATATACTGCTCGGATGGACAGCTGGTTGGCCTCGGCCCAAAGAAGCAGATTGTGAGCCACCTGAAGTGCATTTTGTGACCTTGTGTCTCCCTGATGGTTGATATAAAAATCGGTCACCTTGTTGTCTGTGCGCACCAAAACATGTTTTCCTCTGAGAACAGTTTGGAAGTGAAGAAGGGTAAGAAACACTGCTGTCAACTCCAGGACATTGATGTGTGCTGTGCGCAGGGACCCACTCCAAGCGCCATTAACTCCCCTCTTGCGCCAGACTCCTCCCCATCCAAGAAGGCTGGCATCTGTCCTTATGACCTCCCATTGCGCAGGTGGGGGTCCCAATGGTACTCCCCTGACTAGAAACTCCTGGGACCAAGGAGCTAGGGTTTCTATGCAACGACGTGCGACTCTGACCTTCTTGTATTTGTCTCGTATTGGACACAGGCGTTTTTGAATACTCCAACGTTGGAAAGGTCTGAGCCACAACAGTCCCAAAGGAACTACTGTTGATGCTGCTGTGAGCTTTCCTAAGAGTCTCAGGAGAACAATGTAGTTCTGAGTGCGGCCAACCTGAAGCTGTCGTACAGCCCTCAGAATGTAGAGTTGAGAACAGTGCATATGAAGCTGATCGACTGCACTGGGACAAGCTTGCATTTGTCCCAATTTACTGCAATTCCCAAAGCCGCAACATGGTCCAACAAATGACGTGCTTGGTCCACTGCTTGATGGGGTGATGCTGCACAAACAAGCGAGTCGTCCAGGTATGGCAAAACTCTCATGCCTGACCTTTGGAGTAGTTCCAACGCTGCCTGGACAAACTTGGAAAAAACTCTTGGTGCCAGAGCCAGACCATACGGAAGAACCCTGAACTGAAATATTTGGTCCATGAATGCAAACCGAAGGAATCGCCTGTGTTCTGGAACAATTGGAACATGAAAATAGGCGTCCTTCAAATCTATTGTTACAAACCAATCTTGTGGCATAACGGCCTGCAATACATTGTCTGCGTGTAGCATTCGAAATGGCAAAACTTTAGAAATGGATTCAGATTTCTTGACTTTCTGTGAAACAGCCCACTGTCAACCTTCCTGTGTCAACGGTCCCTTGAACGCTTTTCTGTAGAGGCGGGGGGCCAACCACACAAGCTGTGCCACAGTGGTTAGCAATAACACCCATGGCCTGCAGTGCAAGTTCAGTTAGGTCCACCACTAGCGGGTCAGATGAAGCTTCACTCAGAGAGGAGTGTAAGGCCACAAGCATACACGCCAAAGAGTTAGAAACACGGCCAAGGCATGCTGTGGAATTGTATGTCCGAGACAGTAGTTCGTCAGTACGTCTGCACTCAACATTAGGACAGCGCACGTTTTCACGAAGTGCCTCATCAGGAGACACAATGAGTGCAGCCACACTAGATTCTATAGGTGGCATGCTACCAAGTCCCACTGCTTCTGGGTCCTGCATCACAGCCAGTGTGCGGGCTAACTGATCCGGACGAATAGCCTTTGATGAATTTTGCAGTGCAGACACCAACACTGATGTAAAGTCATTGCAGTGAGGCATTGTAAAGGATGCTCTCTGTGCCCGACTTAGAAAAACATTCTCAGAGCCCACTGCTGCTTGGGGGGGATCCAGATTAATGCGTGCCAGCATTGCTTTTAATGTTCCTTCCAGTGATGCAACAACTGAAGTTGACCCACCCGATCTCACAGACACTGTCTCACTACCAGAGTGACGCGATTGATCGGCAGGCAAATTTTCCTCAGTACCTGAGGCTGCTGGAGTAACTTCAAAAGGTGAGTCAGAGGCAGCCACTGACATCACATCTATCTCCTGTGCCGTATGCATGATCGGCGATGATTCAGGCCGCGCTTTCTCTTGCATCCCCATATTAGGTTGCGCTTTAGTTAGGAGCGGCAATAACAACTCTACCGCAGAAGACAGCTGATCGACCTTGCGTGCTAAATCCGACGATTTAGTCTTCTTACCTTTTCTTTTCATTTTGAAATGTTTGTTTCCGCTTACGATCAACGGCAGTAAAACTGGAAGAAGGCAACAAACCTTCCGATCCGGATTCCAGGCCCGCGAGACGCGCGCGTCATACCGCGAGCGGCATTATAGAGCATTCCGGACACGGGTCAGACAATGCCTCGTTAAGATGATCCATACCAAGACACGCAGGACACTGGTGATGGCCATCCATGATATCCATTGTGTTAGGGTATGTAGAGCACCTAAGCACATCCATAGCAAATAAAATACTCGCCTCAATCCGGAGGGAAAAGCCGTTGATATTCGCACAGTGACGTGCGCGCCCGCGCACACACACACACAGCGCGCGCTTTCTCTCAAGCCAAGGCAACCAGGGCTTCCGAGTGCGTGTTTACTGAAGCGTTCAAACTTACAGGCATAGCAAATCAAATACTCACCTCAATCCGGAGGGAAAAGCCGTTGATATTCGCACAGTGACGCGCGCGCCCGCGCACACACACACAGCGCGCGCTCTCTCTCAAGCCAAGGCAACCAGGGCTTCCGAGTGCGTGTTTACTAAAGCGTTCAAACTTACAGGCATGAAGCGTTCAAACTTACAGGTAGCCAGAAGATTGAAGCCTCTCCAAAGCGTTATGCTTATCAATATCACTCGTAAAGTGAAAATCCTAAAATTGATGCGATGACAATGACGAAACAGCTCGTGAATGTCCTGAAGAACTCTTCAGCAACAAGCTGCACAAAATATCGTCTCTTCGATTCAATCAGGCGAGAAAAAGAACGATTATGACGTGTTAAGGTGTTTTATAGATGAAGACACGTCATGAGTCACGAGGTGACAACTTTTTTTTATTCGATTCTCGGTCAAGCGCCAGCACGAGGGATTTTCCACTAGTGCTACAGCACTAACTCTGGCGGTCTGGAACGATAGGAAATAGAACTCTTTCTCTACGCTGAAGAATGTATTTTCTGAGCACAGACGCAGCATGCTGCATAGCCCTAAAGCACACCTGATCCAGCTGGCATTGGAAAATGACCTAAGTAGAAAATTCAGAGAAGAATGGAAAGAGTTACTGCTGAGGAGGTTTCACTCATCGAAGAGAAGATTGCAGCCCTTCTGAGGTATCTTCCGTAACATTTTTCAGTGCTCATTTGTAAGTAGCTGTATTTCTTTGTCGTTTTTCTATTTTCTATAGAGCACCTTTAACTGATGTTTGAAAACAATTCAAGGCTTGATTAATGGGTTTAAACTGATCAAAAGTGACAGACGTGTTACAAAATATTATATTTAAAATAAATGTTGTTTATGTGATGATTATATTTAAAATAAATGCTGTTTATGTGATGATTATATTTTAAATAAATGCTGTTTATGTGAAGATTATATTTTAAATAAATGCTGTTTATGTGATGATTATATTTTAAATAAATGCTGTTTATGTGATCACTATTCTTCTGACATTCTTACGTAATCTTATGTGATGTCCTGTTCACTTTTCAACGTAAATGAAATTAAAAAGTAACATTATCCTATAATATTTAAACTGAAACTAAAAACTTGTTTTAATGGCTACAAGTAGGCTAGGAGCGCGACAAATACCGGCGCGCGATTCATGAGTGAAGCTCCGCTTTGCTTCGCTCATGCTAAGGCTGTTTTTTTTTCGCATTCTTATTTCCTGTCCCTGTGTAGGCTCTTTTATTTTAGGCTATATGACGGTGTAAACAGCTCAGCAACCCTTTTATTTAAATGTTTAACACACACAGTCCATTGCATTATGATTGCAAGAAGAATCAACATTGTGAAAAAAAGTGTGCAGTCAAATGTCCCGGTGTGTATGAAGCTTCAACGAGTGTTTTTTATCAATATATTTGTTGTACTTTAGTGTTTTATAGACTCGATATTGTTTATTAAAATAAAAATAAAAAAACACCCTGTTTATGTGATCACCGCCCCCTCTTCAGGACTCGGCTGGCGCCAGCTCTGGCTCTATCGCTCCTTTCGCGAGCAGACTGTGAACCTCCTGTCTCAGGTGCGCTCTGAGGGAGCGCCAGAGACGGGACCACACCAGTGAAACGGGGCGGTCTGCGTCTGAACTGAAGAGAGTTGTTGAGCTTGAGTGCACGTCCTCTTCTCTCGTGTAGAAAACAAAACTGAACATTCAAGAGTGCTTCTCATTCCTTAATTTCTTCATTTATTTATCACATAACTTATTTACATACATCCAGATCAACGTCTTTTCTAAAACAACATATTAACAACAACAAACAGCGTCATAGTAACAACAGCATAGCAACAGTAGCGTCGTAGCAAAAATAGCGTCATGTCAAATAAGAGCGCAATAATTTAACAATAACCCTACTGAATTATTCCCAGCAACCAACCTGAGATGCCTGGAATGGCCCTCCAAGCTACCAGGAAATGATGAAGTGGAGGGTAGGCTGCACGCTGCTCGACGAGTATCGGGAGCGGCGGGGAAATGTCGGCTACTATTGAGGGAGCAAGTGCATACTGCGGCTCTGCGCCGCTCTGAGGCAGGGCAAGCGACACAACACTGACAGAATGAGGAAGAAACAACTCTTTTTGTGAACAAGCATTTGTTTTTATTATTGCATCCACATAACCAGGGTTTAAAACACACACATTGCAATTGTCGCCCGTACAAACAGAGGGGACATAACGCACAAAATTGTGTTTTGGGGGCGGCCCACCCGCGAGCTCTCTCTTCCTCTTGACGGGACCATCAGGAAGATGGCTTGCCTGCGGGAGGCGGTGCACCGTCAGGACGGGGGCCCCCCCTGGGCCCGTGACGCCTCTTCCCGGGTCCCGGCCATTGCTTGCGAAGGACATCCCTGCTGGTATGCGTGCCTCGGCAACACTTGGCTCATCACTTTTGCGCCTCGGAATATTTCTCCATAACCGACTCAACGGCGCCGCCAAAGAGGCCGGCGGTAGAAATTGGCGCGTTGAGGAGAATTTTCTGGTCCGAGTCCTTCAGGTCCGCCAGAGTCAGCCACAGGTGCCTCAGGAGAACCACTAAGAACCCCATAGAGCGGCCGATGGCTTGCACGGACCGCTTGGTTGCCATGAGAGTGAAATCCGTCGCTGCTCTCAGGTCCCTCACGTCCTCTGTGTCCATGCTGCCGGCGTCCAGTGATTGCAGCGGTTTCGCTTGAAACACCTGCAGCACCGCCATCGAGTGGAGCGCGGACGCGGCGTCGCTGGCCGAGGTGTAGGCTTTCTCTGCCTGGTGCGCCGTGAACCTGCCCAATCCCTGTCTGATGCAGCGAGGGATACTGAGTCTACGTCTCTGCCATCATCGACCGGGAGGAAGTCCGCCTCGGGAGGTCGGAAGCCCTCGTCCGCGAAGCAAACTGGTGATTGGGGGGACGGCAGAGGACGGCATGCTGCGTCGTCACCGTCACCCCGTGAGTGTGGGGGGAGGCCCGCCAGCTGCTCACTCGCGGCAGCAGGCCTCGCCCCCGCGATACTGCGTGCTATGTCCCTCCTGGACCTCAGCGCGCGCCCCGGCAGATCTGCGCAGTGCGCGCAGGACGACTCCAGCAAGGCATCCTCGGCATGAGCCAGGCCCAGACACGCAACGCAATACGCGTGGTTGTCCGGCGAGTCGATGGGACCCGCGCAAACCCTACAAGTTGCAGATTTGTCCATATTGATGTCCATATGTCCGTGTGAAGGAAATATTCTGACGCAATTGCTGCGCTTATGCTATTTATACTGCCTGACAGCCAGAGCGCATCGCGCGACAATTGGCCAGTTCTCAACTGGCGTTATCCTATAAGGTTTCAGAAATTACGTGAAGGGGAGGAGTTCCCAAATGCACATTTTTTGTGCACCGTTTCGTTTGGTGGTGAGAGACTATGGATTTTTATACGTTTTATGATGGAATGCAAGAATTCAGTGTCAAGAGGACATGGAAACATTTTAGTCATACTGTGCTGATGAACAAGGCCTGAAAGTCAATGCCCTTTTACTCAATCAGCGAGTGAGCGAGTGAAGGAAGGAATTAATTAATGTATGAGTAAATAAAATTGAATAAATAAATAACTTTATTTTGTGTGTTTCTTTAATGCAGACATTTAACTGAACTGATATAAGTTGAATCTATCTTTTGAAAGTTAAATATTATATGTAAACTAACACAGAGTCTTATGTACACATCTGAGTTACCAAAATGGAGTGTAACAAATGTAAACCATTTAGTTTGATTACATTAAATTTGTGTCACCTTGATATATTTACCTTTGTGTGTGTGTGTGTAAATGCTTTATTTAAAAAAGCATGCATAAAGATAACATCAATATTGTATCATAACAACACAATTTGCTTCACAATACAACTGAGATTACATAAAAGAGTAAAGGGAAAAGAAAAAAACAATTGAGGGAGTATATTACTATACATATTTCATGCATATATTTATATGAAAATGCAAAATGAATATCATACTGCAGTTGTTTTGCTGGCTTTATTGTTTTTAGATTTTGAAAATCACATCTATGCACATTTTAATCTCCATTTTAAGCACTAAAACTGGGTTTTCCATTTGTGAATTTACATTTCTGTTTATGAAATTAACATTAAAATAAAATTTCTAATGATTCCAGCACCTTTTAAGCAATGGTTAGAAAGTGTATTTATATTAAGAAAAAAATACAAAACTGTTTCCGGTACGGATCAAGTAGCCACATCGCTGACCGCCCAACACAGCTCACATTCATCCACACTTCAGCGTAAACAATCCTCCTCCGCCGAGGTCAGTGTCGAGCGCTGTGATTGGCCGAGAGCGCGTGCATGCGTGGCGGTCAGCAGCCAATGGCGTGTCGAGACTCAGTTTTCAATTAGTTGCTTCTCAATCAAATGTCTGGATTCATATTTACTTAATATTTTTTATATTATATGATTAGGCGAGGTAAAATGGGGTTTTCTCTTCTGCTCTTAAACGTAACGTAATTAATTCGTAAAATTATGTTAATTTCAGACATTTTTCGTTAAAACCTATGGATCATTTGAATTCATAATGTTGCTATTATGACATTTTTTATTAAAAAGACAGTAAATTATTTAAATATTTAGAAGCTTTTAATTGAATTAATTTATCTTTCAGATTAATCTCTTTTATTGGGATTCTGTTTCATCAGTTATTCAATTATGCAACTACATTTAAAAAACTTTAAATATAATTATTTTGTATTTAATGACACTTCATCAATCTGTATGTGTACCAACTGATATCTAAACATGTTTTATACTGAGTGATGAGTGATATGAAGGATACTATTCGGAAATCCATTGCCGCTTGTATATATATTCTTTCATTTTTCTTATTTGTACCTATATTCTTTTCTTTGTCTTAATTTTCATATGTTCTTTTCCCTTTCTTATTTGAATGATTTGTAAAGAGTGATTTATTATCAAGTTAGGGATATTTATTAGTTAAAACCTTTCTTTACTCTTCTGTATTTTTCCATAGAGTAAGGATGAATATTGTCAGCACTTCTCAACAGATAGAGAATGTTATCAGAATATTTTGGGTACTGTTTCTGTTGAAAGTTGGAGCCTGAGCCGAGTTCAGCCTTGGAGACGCTGTATGTGTGTGTGTGTGTTAATATCTGTATTGGTGAGGTGATTAGCTGGCACCATAAAACTTGTTCTCGACAAGCCACGTCACGAACCCGTCAACCATGTGATCAACGAAGATAAGCTTCAGACTGTCTGCTCTTGTGTGGAAAATTACTAGTTTTGTTTATCTGTCTTTCTTTCTTTCTTAGCCAATCAGAATCATTTAAACGTCATCATTGGCGTAGTTAGCACCCTCTGTTAGAGTATAATTGCTGTAACAATGTTATTGTATTTGGGGCGGCCTACGAACTCCTTGTGAGACCAGGGGCCTCATGTACTAAGACTTGCGTTGAATTCATACTGAAACATCACTTACGGACAAAGCTGTGAATGTGCGAACGCACAAAAAAATCCAGATGTATCAATCTCTGCGTTCGAAGGATCCCGCGCATAATCTCTTCGTACATCCCGATTCACGTGAAATTGAGCGCACATGCACGAGCACAACACTCCACCCAGTCTCCTCCCTTAATTAAACTGATTTAAATATGGTAATGAGTCCATTTGGGAAAAGGAAGTGGCACGAAAACGAAAGTGAAAGTACAGAAAGTGAATTGGAGGTGCTACTATCGGAGGTAGAAATTAGAAAAAAAAATATTTGGAACTTTGTCCTCCGGAATTAATAACAAAAAAAAAAAAAAAAAAAATGAAAATATGGGGGAGTTTAGCTGATGCCGTCAATGCGGTTGGATCTGAAAGTTGCACTGTAAATGATCCTAAAAATAAAATGGTCTTATAATTGTCTTTAGTGGATAACCGCGGTCTTCTGAAGGGTTGTTGTATAATTAAATCCAATTATTATATATAATTGTTATAGAATTAATTTAATTAAATGTAAATAAATAAAAATAAAAAGTACTAGGCTATTAGATAGAACCATAACTTTAAATGCATCACTCATCAAGAAGCCATCGCGCACTCTGCCAGCTACCAGCTGTCACCCAACCAAGCTTTTTGGAAGGATGTATGAATCATGGGTTGACCCAGGTCACCTTGCCACAATATTTTTTAGGCGTATTTGCGCATCACATATAATCTGCACATTTATTGAATGGAAATGTTTCCGATTCTCGTATGCAAATTCATCTTCAGATGGTGCCTTATATGTGTGTGCAGTCGATCGCTCCGATTACATTAGGGAAACCGACTATCGCTGTAAATTGCATTTTAATGTTTGGCTGGTCAACGGCATCATATGGGGACAGCTGGTTTTGCGCGGCTCAAAGACGACTCGCTGATTCCTGAGCGGTCGGTCAGTTCCCTTTGGAAAAAATCAGTTGCCAGGAAACCAAGCGTTGTCAGCACCTGTAACGGAACGGGAATTGCGTGTTTCCTCGCTGTCTCTCTCTCTAGATTCGGACCCAACTAGATTCGGAGGATAGCCCTTGTACATCTGAAATGGCTGATAAGGCAGTCATCATGGGCCAGGAAATCATTGTGGTCCCTAAAAACTCGTTCTCTTCGGATTCTGCCATTAGCAATGTCCTCTAATATTGCCAAAGTTGCCATTGCCATAGACTAATTGTTCATTTTACCCTTCAATTTGCACATGTTTTTATATGTTCTTACTTAATTGCATAATTTATAGAATATTCCCATAAGGCTTGTGTGACAATATATATATATATATTGTCACACAAGCCTTATGGGAATATTCTATAAATTATGCAATACTACTACTACAGGCAATGAAGTGAAGCTGCAAACATTATACAACGAATTTTTCTATAAGTCTGTGTGAAGCATTGCTATTTATTTGCAATGTATAAAATCATTTATATATATATATATATATATATATATATATATATATATATATATATATATATATATATATATATATATATATATATATATATATATATATATAAATGATTTTATACATTGCAAACCATTTATATATATAATGATTTATTTGCAATGTATAAAATCATTTATATATATATATATATATATATATATATATATATATATATATATATATATATATATATATATATAAATGATATAATGATTTATTTGCAATGTATAAAATCATTTATATATATATATATATATATATATATATATATATATAAATGATTTTATACATTGCAAATCATTTATATATATAATGATTTATTTGCAATGTATAAAATCATTTATATATATATATATATATATATATATATATATATATATATATATATATATATATATATATATATATATATAAATGATTTTATACATTGCAAATAAATAGCAATGCTTCACACAGACTTATAGAAAAATTCGTTGTTTAATGTTTGCAGCTTCACTTCATTGCCTATAGGAGTCGCCAATGGACAAAACAATGAGATATGTACTTACGCCAGACATGAACTTGCCGTGGAGAAACGCACATTGTCACGTTAGTTTCACTTTAAGTACATCCGACCGTGAGCGTGAAAGCTGGCGAACGCAACGTTTTTGTGCGTAAGTAGTGTTGATACATGAGGCCCCTGAAGCTGGCTTCTGCTGATGAAACTACAACCTATTCTTTACTAAATTTTTATTATTTGACTACACTCCTGACTCCTGGTCTTCATTCAACATATCTGGTCCTCGGGTCTTAACTGTAAATTCCCCTACAGATACTACAATAACACTGATCAGGGGCCTCATGTACTAAGACTTGCGTTGAATTCATACTGAAACATCACTTACGGACAAAGCTGTGAATGTGCGAACGCACAAAAAAATCCAGATGTATCAATCTCTGCGTTCGAAGGATCCCGCGCATATTCTCTTCGTACATCCCGATTCACGTGAAATTGAGCGCACATGCACGAGCACAACACTCCACCCAGTCTCCTCCCTTAATTAAACTGATTTAAATATGGTAATGAGTCCATTTGGGAAAAGGAAGCGGCACGAAAACGAAAGTGAAAGTACAGAAAGTGAATTGGAGGTGCTACTATCGGAGGTAGAAATTAGAAAAAAAAATATTTGGAACTTTGTCCTCCGGAATTAATAACAAAAGGAAAAAAAAAAATGAAAATATGGGGGAGTTTAGCTGATGCCGTCAATGCGGTTGGATCTGAAAGTTGCACTGTAAATGATCCTAAAAATAAAATGGTCTTATAATTATCTTTAGTGGATAACCGCGGTCTTCTGAAGGGTTGTTGTATAATTAAATACAATTATTATATATAATTGTTATAGAATTAATTTAATTAAATGTAAATAAATAAAAATAAAAAGTACTATTAGACAGAACCATAACTTTAAATGCATCACTCACCAAGAAGCCATCGCGCACTCTGCCAGCTACCAGCTGTCACCCAACCAAGCTTTTTGGAAGGATGTATGAATCATGGGTTGACCCAGGCCACCTTGCCACAATATTTTTTAGGCGTATTTGCGCATCACATATAATCTGCACATTTATTGAATGGAAATGTTTCCGATTCTCGTATGCAAAATCATCTTCAGATGGTGCCTTATGTGTGTGCAGTCGATCGCTCCGATTACATTAGGGAAACCGACTATCGCTGTAAATTGCATTTTAATGTTTGGCTGGTCAACTGCATCATATGGGGACAGCTGGCTTTGCGCGGCTCAAAGACGACTCGCTGATTCCTGAGCGGTCGGTCAGTTCCCTTTGGAAAGAATCAGTTGCCAGGAAATCAAGCGTTGTCAGCACCTGTAACGGAACGGGAATTGCGTGTTTCCTCGCTGTCTCTCTCTCTAGCTTCGGACCCATCTAGATTCGGAGGATAGCCCTTGTAAATCTGAAATGGCTGATAAGGCAGTCATCCTGGGCCAGAAAATCATTGTGGTCCCTAAAAACTCGTTCTCTTCGGATTCTGCCATTAGCAATGTCCTCTAATATTGCCAAAGTTGCCATTGCCATAGACTAATTGTTCATTTTACCCTTCAATTTGCACGTGTTTTTATATGTTCTTACTTAATTGCATAATTTATAGAATATTCCCATAAGGCTTGTGTGACAATATATATCTTATATATATAATATGGTCTTATATATATATTGTCACACAAGCCTTATGGGAATATTCTATAAATTATGCAATACTACTACTACAGGCAATGAAGTGAAGCTGCAAACATTATACAACGAATTTTTCTATAAGTCTGTGTGAAGCATTGCTATTTATTTGCAATGTATAAAATCATATATATATATATATATATATATATATATATATATATATATAAATAAATGATTTTATACATTGCAAATTCATTTATCATTTATAATGATAAAAATAATTTAAAATAATTTAAAATCATATATATATATATATATATATATATATATATATATATAAATGATTTTATACATTGCAAATCATTTATATATATATATATATATATATAAAAATGATTTTATACATTGCAAATCATTTATATATATATATATATATATATATATATATATATATATATATATATATATATATATATATATATATATATATATATATATAAATGATTTTATACATTGCAAATAAATAGCAATGCTTCACACAGACTTATAGAAAAATTCGTTGTGTCATGTTTGCAGCTTCACTTCATTGCCTGTAGGAGTCGCCAATGGACAAAACAATGAGAAATTTACTTACGCCTGACATGAACTTGCCGTGGAGAAACGCACATTGTCACGTTAGTTTCACTTTTAGTACATCCGACCGTGAGCGTGAAAGCTGGCGAACGCAACGTTTTTGTGTGTAAGTAGTGTTGATACATGAGGCCCCTGGGGCCTCATGTACTAAGACTTGCGTTGAATTCATACTGAAACATCACTTACGGACAAAGCTGTGATTGTGCGAACGCACAAAAAAATCCAGATGTATCAATCTCTGCGTTCGAAGGATCCCGCGCATATTCTCTTCGTACATCCCGATTCACGTGAAATTGAGCGCACATGCACGAGCACAACACTCCACCCAGTCTCCTCCCTTAATTAAACTTATTTAAATATGGTAATGAGTCCACTTGGGAAAAGGAAGCGGCACGAAAACGAAAGTGAAAGTACAGAAAGTGAATTGGAGGTGCTACTATCGGAGGTAGAAATTAGAAAAAAAAATATTTGGAACTTTGTCCTCCGGAATTAATAACAAAAGGAAAAAAAATATGAAAATATGGGGGAGTTTAGCTGATGCCGTCAATGCGGTTGGATCTGAAAGTTGCACTGTAAATGATCCTAAAAATAAATGGTCTTATAATTGTCTTTAGTGGATAACCGCGGTCTTCTGAAGGGTTGTTGTATAATTAAATACAATTATTATATATAATTGTTATATAATTAATTTAATTAAATGCAAATAAATAAAAATAAAAAGTACTATTAGATAGAACCATAACTTTAAATGCATCACTCATCAAGAAGCCATCGCGCACTCTGCCAGCTACCAGCTGTCACCCAACCAAGCTTTTTGTAAGGATGTATGAATCATGGGTTGACCCAGGCCACCTTGCCACAATATTTTTAGGCGTATTTGCGCATCACATATAATCTGCACATTTATTGAATGGAAATGTTTCCGATTCTCGTATGCAAATTCATCTTCAGATGGTGCCTTATTTGTGTGTGCAGTCGATCGCTCCGATTACATTAGGGACACCGACTATCGCTGTAAATTGCATTTTAATGTTTGGCTGGTCAACTGCATCATGCGGGGACAGCTGGTTTTGCGCGGCTCAAAGACGACTCGCTGATTCCTGAGCGGTCGGTCAGTTCCCTTTGGAAAAATCAGTTGCCAGGAAATCAAGCGTTGTCGGCACCTGTAACGGAACGGGAATTTCGTGTTTCCTCGCTGTCTCTCTCTCTAGATTCGGACCCAACTAGATTCGGAGGATAGCCCTTGGAAATCTGAAATGGCTGATAAGGCAGTCATCCTGGGCCAGGAAATCATTGTGGTCCCTAAAAACTCGTTCTCTTCGGATTCTGCCATTAGCAATGTCCTCTAATATTGTCAAAGCTGCCATTGCCATAGACTAATTGTTCATTTTACCCTTCAATTTGCACGTGTTTTTATATGTTCTTACTTAATTGCATAATTTATAGAATATTCCCATGAGGCTTATGTGAAAAAAAAAAAATTATATATATATATATATATATATATATATATATATATATATATATATATATATATATATATATATATATATGTGTGTGTGATTTTATACATTGCAAATAAATAGCAATGCTTCACACAGACTTATAGAAAAATTCGTTGTATAATGTTTGCAGCTTCACTTCATTGCCTATAGGAGTCGTCAATGGACAAAACAATGAGATATGTACTTACGCCTGACATGAACTTGCCGTGGAGAAACGCACATTGTCACGTTAGTTTCACTTTTAGTACATCCGACCGTGAGCGTGAAAGCTGGCGAACGCAATGTTTTTGTGCGTAAGTAGTGTTGATACATGAGGCCCCTGGTCATTTAAAGCTTCTTGAATTGTATGCTACGTAGGAGAACTAGTAATTTGCTTTGGATAAAATCGTCTGCTAAATGAATAAATTTAAATTTTTATCACATTGAATTGAACCGGTAATCTTGCACCACTCACAGCCACATTATATATATATATATATATATATATATATATATATATATATATATATATATATAATTATTATTATTATTGCTCATTGGGTCCTTCCTTCACACACTGTAAAAATATTCCTCTTGTAATCTGTAGAGAGAGCAAGTATTGAGAAAGTTAACAGAGATCCAGACAGTGCTTTAAGTTCTTACAGAGAACTGTCTTTATATAATCAAATAAACAACTGATTAAATGAAATAAAAAAATTAGATGTAATATTCAAGAAACATTTCCTTGTTTTAAATACGTTATGGTCTTCTTTCACTTTTAGACTCTTCCTTGTCAGGTGACACACAAAGGTGAAACCAGTAAAGCAGGATCCATTCTGCGATGAGGAAGTAAACATGTAGAGAGAACAGTGAGTATTACAAGTTTTACTTTACTGAACCAATGAATGTTGTGATTCCACTTCTATTTTCATTTAACAGATTTAATATTTAAGCTATGTGATGATTAGTTTATCACACGATTCTATGACTTGTATTAAACTTAGTTGCAAAAATGTTGGGCTGATTCACAAACCAGGGTACTGAAAGCAAGTATTTGTGACACGATACAGTCATTATGTACACTGGGAAACTGTAAACCTAAAAACATGCTTGTTTAGTTATCTAAATGAATGTATTCTGATTGATGAAGTCAAAAATATTACTTAACCCGACTGAATCAGCTGAATCATCAAGATAACTGCCCTTTATTTGCACCAGGACACTTTGGAGAGCCAAAGTAAATCCACACTAGTTTAAAGTACAGCAATAAACAGATATTTTGAAAGTGTTTTAAACCATATCAGGACATAAAAACACTGAGTATGTGAATCGCTGACACCATTACTTTCATTTTACACAGTGCTTGTCTGAGTTTGTGCTGCTGGCTGTAAATTATTTGATTCTGTGTGCAGATCATAACTGTGAACTGACTGTTGAAAAGACACAGTTCTGAGAGAGAAACACATTTCTGAGATCTGATGATACATAATTGGTTCTGTGGATCAGAACAATAACCTTAACCATACCATAACCTTCAGAATGAATCTCTGTGAAGAACGTGACACAAAGATAAAGACGGTCAAGAGGTGAGAGAACTTCACATATTTTCACTCAAACCGTAAACATCTTTTTCTGTTAAACATTGTTTATTGTTGTTTTGTTTCAGTCTGAGTGAAAATGAATCTCCTGAACCCAGCTGTGTGTCCATGAAGAGTGACCAATCAATGCATCATCCAACTAATTTCAGTTTGGGAGACTCTTCTGCTGGTCTGAGGTGTTATTTACTTTACAGAATGAGAAATATGTTATTTACTGAGATATATATTAAATATTAGATGTTTTGTTTGAATACAGTCAAGAAGAAGATGGATCAAAATCAAATATTGTAAAGAAGAACTTGGACTCAATTTTTAAGGTTGGTGTGTGTGCGTGTGAGAGAGAGTGTGTGCATGAGTGCGTGTGTGAGTGTGTGTGCTCGCAGTCTGACCCAGCATGACAGCTTTTCAAGTATGAGGAGGCTTAGGAAATAAACAAGTTGTAAAATCTCCCTGTATTTTCACGTGTTCTTTCCCACCCTATTAATATATGTAAAGTAGTATGTAAGACACAACACAACTAAAGACACAATTAAAGCTGAATCCATATTTAATACTTATGCAGCAAGATAAACTAACAAACAGCCGATCCTTTGACTTTTGTATCAGTAGACACCGATTCTCATGATTTTGGGAAAATTATTATAGATGAATTACAGCTCTAATCACATCGTCACCCTTAGTCTTGTCTAGTGTGTCATCTGTACACTTCCTCTCGGTAAGGTCAATTGTAACTTCCTGTCTCAGTCATGTTATGTTTCACTTCCGGGTCCCTTCTGTATATCCTCTCGTGTCCTCCCTTCACCTGTCTTGTCATCACTTACATCGTTAGTCGACCCAGGTGTTCATCATTCCCTTGTGTGCAAAACCTTCTTGTGTTTCCTGGTCTTTGTCAGTTGTTGATGTTGTCATGGACTCTGTTGGTCCGTTTCCGCTGTGTGTGGATGCCATTTCTCCGTGTGAAAATCTCCTAGTCTCCAGGTTTTTCACTATTGTGCCGTTTTCTGTTCATATTTAAAGTCTTTTGTTTACCGTGTTTTTTGAATAAAGCAAGTCTGAGTGATATCTTGCTGTTTCCGTGTCTCGCTCCGTATCGCAAATGACACGTTAAGTGTAACACACATACAGGTATTTGCACAATGTAAAAACAATTATTTATACAATAAGTGCATTGAACCAAATAAATAATTAAAATGTTAGTACATAGTAGTTAAAGACACAATAGTGGCTTTGAGGAATTCAGTGAATATCAAATAAATACATGATTTATTAAAAAAAAAATTAAATCAGCCAGTTGTGTCAATTTGACATCCGTGATTTCTTGCATTCGTTCTGTGACTGACTGTCATTTATGATTACAGGAGATTGAGTGCAAAATCATCTCTGTAATGAAGAATGAGCTGAAAGGTTTTAAGAGACTGTTGAGTTCAGATTACCCAGAATGCTCTGAAAGAGACCATGATGATGATGAGGGTCATAGCAGAGTCAGAGAGGGGCTTCTGAAGATCACACTGCACATCCTGAGGAAGATGAACCAGACAGCCCTCGCTAACACACTGCAGAATAGTAAGAGTTCGGGATCATCAGATTATTACATTGTTTTTTTATAATTATTACAGATAAGTACATTATTTTTGTTCTGAAATTAATCCATTATTCATAAAAATCCCTTGCCTTTGCTTGTCAGAACTGATGCCTGTGAATCAACGAAAACTCAAATCCAGACTACATGATAAGTTTCAGAGAATGAATGAAGGAATATCTAATCATGGTAACTCAGTACATCTGAATGAGATCTACACAGAGCTCTACATCACAGAGGGGGGGAGTGGAGAGGTCAATAATGAACATGAGGTGAGACAGATTGAGACAGTGTCCAGGAGAACAGAGACACAGGAAACACCAATCAACTGCAATGACATATTTAAACCCTCACCTGGAAAAGACAAAAAGATCAGAACTGTGCTGACTAAAGGAGTTGCTGGAATTGGAAAAACAGTCTCTGTGCAGAAGTTCATTCTGGACTGGACTGAAGGAAAAACAAATCAGGATGTTCATTTCATATTTCCACTTCCATTCAGGGAGCTGAATTTGATAAAGCAAAAGCTCAGTCTTGTGCAACTTCTAAATCACCTTCACACAGAAACCAAAGAATTTAAATCAGAGGATTATGACGACTACAAAATCATGTTCGTATTTGATGGTCTGGATGAATGTCGACTACATCTAAACTTCCAAAACAATCCAAGCTTGACTGATGTAACAGAATCAGCCTCAGTGGATGTGCTGCTCACCAACCTCATCAAGGGGAATCTACTTCCTTCAGCTCTCCTCTGGATCACCTCTCGACCAGCAGCAGCCAATCAGATTCCTCCTGAGTACGCTGACCAGATCACAGAGGTACGAGGATTCAACGACCCTCAGAAGGATGAATATTTCAGGAAGAGAATAAATGATCAGATCCTGGCTGAAAGAATCATCACACACATCCGATCATCAAGAAGCCTGTACATAATGTGTCACATACCAGTCTTCTGTTGGATTGCAGCCACCGTTCTAGAACGAATGATGGGTGAAGTAAAGAGTGCAGAGATCCCCAAAACTCTCACACAAATGTTCACACACTTCCTGATCTTTCAGACCAAACACAAGAGTCAAAAGTATGATGGGGAACATGAAATAGATTTTAATCAGGCTAGAAAGACTATTCTGTCTCTTGGAAAACTGGCTTATGAACAACTGGAAAAAGGGAACCTGATCTTCTATGAGGAGGACCTGAAAGAGTGCGGCATTGATGTCACAGAAGTGGCAGTGTTCTCAGGAGTTTGTACCCAGATCTTCAGAGAGGAGTTTGAACTGACGCTGGGGAAGGTGTACAGCTTTGTGCATCTGAGTATTCAGGAGTTTCTTGCTGCTTTATTCAAGCTAATGACCTCTTCTGAACAGAAAACAGGGCTGGGGAATTTGTTCAGGTCAAATGCAGATGTACTGAAGGCAGAAGTGGACAAGGCCTTACAGAGTGAGAATGGACACTGGGATCTTTTCCTTCGATTCCTTCTCGGTCTCTCACTAGAGTCTAATCAGACTCTCTTACGAGGCCTTTTGAGAAAGACAGTGAGCATCTCTCACAGCAATCAGGAAACAGTTACGTACATTAAACAGAAGATCAGGGAGAATGACTCTCCAGAGAAATCCATCAACCTGTTCCACTGTCTGAATGAACTGAATGATCATTCTCTAGTGGAGGAAGTCCAAACATACCTGAACAGAACAGGCAGCAGGCGTCTCTATGGAGTCAGACTGTCTCCTGCTCAGTGGTCGGCTCTGGTGTTTGTGCTGTTGAACTCAGAAGAAGAACTGGATGAATTTAAGCTGAGTAAATATGATCCATCAGAAGAATGTTTTCTGAGGCTCCTGCCAGTGGTCAAAGAAGCTAGAAGAGCTGAGTGAGTGTTTTACAGTATTAGTTTCCTTTATTATACACTGCAAAAAAGATTTTACAGTGAAGTCACAAAGATTTTATTAATATTATTTTTCAAGGTAAATTACATTTATTAAAAACCAACTACAAATCTGAACACAGAAGGAAAAAATATTGATTTTACTATCTTTACATTGGTTTTGAGATTTTATGAATCTAGTTATATCTAAATTTTCTTACCTTTCTTGTTTTAAGAACTTTTTCAAGTTTTTTTTTTGTCTTGTTTTAAGATTTCTTATCAAGCTGAAGTTTCTCACCCCATTGGCAGATCATTTTGATTCATTTTTTTTTAATGAACTAATTTCTTATTTTTGCATGTAGTTTTTTGCAGTGTAAATAGAAGGACTGTGTTTCTAGAGTATGGAGGATGCTGCTGAACCCGATGAGTTGTCATATCATATTATTATATTAACTAATAGGAGTTGAATCTTCTTATTATTATTATTAGACAAGAGAGAATCCCAAAATGTTCTAAGTTGTTTTCTCTCCAGGAACAGGGTTTGGGTCTTATTTTAAGTATTAATATTATTAAATATTATTATTAGAAAAAAAAATATTTTGTGGATAAAAATTGGTGATGGTAAAATTGGTTGGCCTGTGGTTGTTGAGATTTTGCTAATTTGTCGTCTAATTCAGTGGTCCCCAACCTTTTTTGTGCCACGGACCGGTAAACGTGTGATAATTGATTGATTGATAATTGATGATTGTTGACGGGTGGGGGTGTGCGCAAGATTGTTGACGGGGGGGAGGGTACCGGGACCGGACCGTGGGTTGGGGACCACTGGTCTAATTCACAAGCTGAATGAGGAAATGTCATAACCTAGTTATTCAAGGGATCTGAATCAATGCAGTCGTTATCAATTGCAGTAAGTTTGCTGCTTAAAGTCTAAAAGATGATTTTTGGTGAAAGTGTATTAGATTTACAGTATTTTTCACAATATTGAAACCACATTGAACACATGTGGCAGATGCTAATAACTCGTTAGTTTTTATGAATGGTTCCGAATACATTTTATTGCTGTACATTTTCTGCAGCCTTTCCTTCTGCAGTGTTGGAGAGAAAGGCTGTGCTGATCTGGCTTCAGCTCTGAGATCAAACCCCTCACACCTGAGAGAACTGAATCTGAACTCTAATAATCCAGGAGACTCAGGAGTGAAGCTGCTCTCTGCTCTACTGGAGGATCCACACTGTAAACTGGAGAAACTACTGTGAGTGTTGCTTTCATAACATTATCAAGATTATTATTCTTACTTTTTTCTTTTTTTATAATATTTCTATTTATAATAATTTGTTCATTTAACTTGTCAATAATTATGGCTCATAAGTCATTAAATTGAGCACACAGAATCATTCCCTTTATAAGGGAAAACACACTTCAAATATGAGACATTTTACTGAGCAGATGTACAGTAGTTGGATAGTGTTACACTGTATGTTTCAATAACAAACACAGGACTATTAGTGACTGATTTTACCTGTTTTTCTCCTTCTGTCTGCAGGCTGTGTAACTGCAGTATTAGAGAGAAAGGCTGTGCTGATCTGGCTTCAGCTCTGAGATCAAACCCCTCACACCTGAGAGAACTGAATCTGACCAATAATAATCCAGGAGACTCAGGAGTGAAGCTGCTCTCTGCTCTACTGGAGGATCCAAACTGTAAACTGGAGAAACTGCAGTGAGTGATGCTTTCATACCATTTTAAAGTGTGTGAAATACTTTTCAGTATTTAGTATTACTTAGTACTTGTAAGTTTTTCTCCTTCTGTCTGCAGGCTGAGGAACTGCAGTATTGGAGAGAAAGGCTGTGCTGCTCTGGCTTCAGCTCTGAGATCAAACCCCTCACACCTGAGAGAACTGAATCTGACCCTTAATAATCCAGGAGACTCAGGAGTGAAGCTGCTCTCTGCTCTACTGGAGGATCCACACTGTAAACTGGAGAAACTACTGTGAGTGTTGCTTTTGTTATGATTGTCTTCCTGTACTTTTCAGATAACTGTTATAGACTCCCAATTAATGTCACTCACAAAATCTCAGGTGGTTTGAGCTTTTAATGTCTGTGAACTGAGAATACATTAATTTAATACATGCATTAAATGAGGAAAAACAGCAGACATTAACTGAAAAAGAAAAACATAAAATGAATGAAGTCACTCTCCGTAAATCTCACTTATTGCACTATTGGACGCTACATTAGCAGCAATACGTTCATTTCATTAATGTGACATGAAGCCAATCGATATTTTTTCATGGTTGCATAATTCATCCAATGCATTATACATTACACATTTAATATAGATAACAAAGGTTTACACTTGATAACCTCAAATTAAATGCACTTTTCACATTTTTTTAACCTTATTAACAAGAGAGAGGAAAAACACGCTCACCTGCAGCAGTATCAGCTATTTTCTGCTGAACTACGGTGCGCGATAATGGACAAAATAACGATTGTCTGCTGTTAAACAGCCACCAGGGAGCACTAAAACACTTTCTATTTGCATTGAAACCCTAATTTCATGTAATTATACGACATGATACATTCAGAATTAAATATTTGTATTAACCCTGTTACACTTTCATAACATTTTCAAGATAATTATTCTTACTTTTCTTTACAGTATTTCTATTTACAATAATTTGTTAATTTAACTTGTCAATAATTATGGCTGATAAATCATTAAATTAAGCTCACACATCCATCACTTTATAAAGAAAAACACTTCAAATCTGAAACATTTTACTGAGCAGATGTACAGTAGTTGGATAGTGTTACACTGTATGTTTCAGTAACAAACACATGACTATTAATGAATGATTTTACCTATTTTTCTCCTTCTGTCTGCAGACTGTGTAACTGCAGTATTGGAGAGAAAGGCTGTGCTGATCTGGCTTCATCTCTGAGATCAAACCCCTCACACCTGAGAGAACTGAATCTGAGCTATAATAATCCAGGAGACTCAGGAGTGAAGCTGCTCTCTGTTCTACTGGAGGATCCACACTGTAAACTGGAGAAACTACTGTGAGTGTTCATACCATTTTTAAGTTTGATACTTTTATTTTTTTTTAACACTTTTTAAGTTTCTTGACTGTGTAAATAATTTGCACATGTCTTGAGACTGTTTTATACATTTCTCTCCAATGATACAGTTTTTAACTGCTGTCACTCATGATGGAAACTCCAGGAGCTTCAAACTGCTGAATCCTGAACATGGTCACCTAAGATGGACACCTGGACAAATGCTAATAGTGATCCAACATATATATCAGTGGGAGATTTCTGATATTCATTTGTGCACATAGTAATCTATAGTAAAATAGTAATCAAACACAGCTGGACTAATTAAGCATCTCAAGGATGATCAGAAGAAATGAACAGCACATGAGTTAAATATATGAGTGTTACAGCAAAGGGTCTGAATACTTAGAACCATGTGATATTTTGGTTTTTCTTTTTTTAATAAATCTGCAAAAATGCCAACAATTCTGTGTTTTTCTGTCAATATGGGGTGCTGTGTGTACATTAATGAGAAAAAAAATGAACAAATGGCTGCAATATAACAGGGTGAAAAATGTAAGGGGGTCTGAATACTTTCTCCGTACCAACTATATGTATATTTAAAAAACATAACTTTCAATGGCTTCAGAATCAAGAATCATTTAAAATAATTAGCATACAGAGAAATGAACAATACTTTAACATTTTCAAATTTTCCAAAGAGATTTTCCTAAAGACATTTAAAAAATACCTATAAAGTGTGAATAGTATTTCTGAATTTGAAAGAAAATGTCACGCTGCAAACAGGTATTGCTCTTCACAGGCCACATATTGCAGAAATGGGTTTATTTTCAAATAAAAAAATTATTCATAGAAAAATCATAACAATTAGCAGCTGGAAAATTTTATATAACAAACAACAATCAATTCAGCAAAAATGATATACTAACCTTAGTGTCTCTAAACTGCAAATACACTATAAATAAAACAACATAAATATCTGTGAATAATCCACATCCTGAACCTAAAATGCCATGAAGCAACTTTTCAAACAGATATTTATAATGATATTAAAACAGGAGGAACAAACAACAACTCTCTGACTGACTGAGCTCTAGAACCCTATCAGTCCCGCCACTCCCCTAAAAACCCTATCGGCCCTATCGAACCCCTAGAACCCAACCCGTCTTGCCGCTCCTCTAGAACCCAACCAGTCCTGCCGCTCCTCTCAAGCTTCCTGAAGAGCTCTGTCTGCCTGAAGCCAGCGGAGAGCGACTGGACTCGCTGGAGTTCATAGCAGAGCACACAGACCCGTTCGCCCGAGAGGACTTTGAGCCTTTGGACTGAAGACTGACTGAACTTCCTGAGCAAGAGCCTCCGCTGGCCCTCTCACGGCTCCAGGGGTCCGAGGACTGCTGGCTCTGCTCCAGGGCCTCACACTCAAACGGCTCCTGTAACGGTTGGGAGGCACAACGCAAACCGACTGGAACTAGAGGTACTTCCTGATGAGAATCAGGCTGGGGAATGTCTTCAGTGTTAGCAGGAGGTTCAGGGATGTCTGCCATCTGCATGGAGATTACAGGAGTAATAAAACAATAAACACACCACCATTCAAAGGTTTGGGGTCGGTACCTTCCAAGTGTGATTAATGATTTTTTTTCTTTGTATTATCCTCCTTTTGTTAGGACTTCCCAATTGGAATAAGAATCCAAAATAACCAATTTACACTTATCAGTTGGGTTTAAGTCTCTACTACTCACCAAGGATGCCTTTTTTAAATAAAAAAACACAGTACTAATTGTGAGATATTATTCCCATCTAAAGTAACTGTTTTTTATGTGAATATATTGTTATAGTGTAATTTATTCCTGTGATTAAAGCTGAATTTATTAGATGATAAATATAGTAAAATAGTGTAATATTAAATCAATGTAAAACAGCCGTTTTCTATGTGAATATATAGTAAAGTATCATTTATTCCTGTGATTAAAGCTGAATTTTCTGTGTCATTACTCCAGTCTTCTGTAGTCATTCTAATATGATGATCAACAAACATTTATGATTATTATTAATGTAAAAAAAAATCTAGCTGCTTCATATTTTTGTGGTAACCCTCATTCATGACTGAAATGTTTCCATATTTTGTGAACACATTTTTATGATCCCTTAATAAATAGAAAGTTCAAAAGAACAGCATGTACATGACCAAAATTGATGGTACACCTGAAATTTTTCCAGAAAATCAAGTATTGCTCACAGAAAAGTATTGCATTAACACATGCTTTGCTATTCACATGTTTATTATATAACATTTATTATACGTCAGGGATGCCTGAATTTGTATTTGAAAGAAATAAAAATGTGTCTTTACTGTTCCTTCTGATCAATTGTATGCATCCTGGCTTAGTTAAAATATATTAACTTATTTAAAGGGGACCTATTATGTGTATTAGATCTGTGTATTAAAGTGAATCAGCGTAATATACAGTTCCCAAAGCTTTATAGGCTGTTAATATGAATCAAGTAACAAAAACTGAAAATTTCTCACTGAAAGTAACAAATGGAGTGGATGGATTTGAAGCATTTTTGTTCACACAATGGCAACACAAAAACAATATAAAAGTGAATTTTGCATAAACTGTGCCCTTCTAAAAAAAACAAAAAACATACTGTCCCCAAACTTTTGAACGGTATTAAATAAATATTTGAATGTTTGAAAGTGTCTCACGGCTGAGCTGTGCTGGTTCCTCTGGTTCTCCCGGTGGATGTGTGTTCTCTCTGTCGAGGAGAGCTGAGGACGCCCAACAAGCCCGAAGTCTGACTGCTCTATTCCAGCCAAACACGCAAACTGCCCGAGCCTAACAGGGAGCAGGACATTCCCAATGAAGCCCGACTACATCTTCAAAGATTTAAAATATTAATAATGCGGCATCAAGACTTCTGAAGAAAACAGGCACCAAACTTGCATCAATCATCCAGCAGACGTAAACATGAGATATACTAAATATCTGCAAACAGATCAGACAGACCCAGCATCTTTCAGCAGGTCGAGGAAGGCGTGGAATTTGTGGAAGGAGGATTCGATGCTTTCCAGCACACGCTCATCATGGAGAACGGAGGCGCTGAGATGGGCGTCAGACAGGGATTGGTTCAGACTGCGCAATCGCTCATTCTCCAACTCCAGCTGCAGGAAGACACATATCAGCATTACTTTCTTACGTCACCATTCATCTGACCAACAGAATAACTGGGAAAGCTTGAACCTCCACCAGACGAGAGCTGGTTTTCAGTCGGGTGTTCCTCTCCTCCGCCAGCCTCAGCCGACACTCCTCCAGCGCCACCTGTGTGTGAGCAGAGGAACTGCATTACCAAAACACTCACTGTGTATTTAAACACACTTTAAAGTCATTACATTTGATAAAATATCAAAAACAAGTGTCACTGTACATACAGTACATCGTTTCTCTTTATATTAAGATCACAACAAAACAGTTTTCAAACCTTTATCATAATTTTTTTTTAATTAATTGGATTATTTTACCCTCGCTCCAGATTTTGTCTTCATCATACAAGTACTTTACTATATATTCACATAGAAAACAGCTGTTTTACACTGATATAATATTACACTGTTTTACTGTATTTATCATCTAATAAATTCAGCTTTAATCACACGAATAAATTACACTTTACTATATATTCACATAGAAAACAGCTGTTTTACTGCGTTTTTCATCATATAAATGCAGCATTCGTAAGCAGACAAGACTTTAAAAGACTTTTTTTTTTAAAGTCAATGATTTCAATCTTTTCTCCAGTGAAGTACATCCATGTCACATCTCTGAAAACTCTCTCCTAACATAAGTGAGGTTCTAATGATCTTTCTTAACCAGCATCCCCTGCAATCCACTCATGACTACAGCATCCGGTCAGAGCGTTGCGGCATCACCTGTAATCGGCTGTTCTCCGTCTGTAATCTTCTGAACTGGCAGCTTGTGATTTTCTCCTGAGGACTCGGTCTGTGTGCATCTTCCTCTTCCTCCTCCTCCTCCGTCTCAACGGTCACCCGCACAGAGCCGGCGTTCTGATGAAGAAACCACAACCACAAACGCACAGAATCAGCAAGTCGCTTTGGATAAAAGTGGCTGCTGAATGAAAACATCATCTGCATGATGCAATAAACAGCCCTTACTTGAAAGCTGTGTTCTGTCGTCCCTTCAGCGCGTGACGCTCCTCTTACAGATCCACAAACAGAGACACATTCATGCATCGACTGATTGGAATGGAAAGCAGATGTTCTGGATGATCTTCTTCAGGTCTGAGCGTGAGCTTACCTGAGTTTGTCGGCGCGTGCAGCAGCGCGCCAGGGGACGTGCCCCCCCGATCCCGGCCTCCACACAGCGCTCACGGAAGAGACCCGGCGAGACCCTGCTGACCACGACATGAAACGCTGCGGTCAAACATCTCACCACTATAAACTACTCGCCAAAATACTGCACATACCGATGCGATGCGCAGCTTTCCCTGCGTTCCTCCTCCTGAACTGCCGTGACGCATCAAGAGAGTCTTTAGGAGAAGGAGGTTTAAGCCAAAGATACTGAAACACACACACACACACACACACACACACACACACACACACACACACACACACACACGTGATCAATGGACCGCTCAGAATATCCATTACATCTAATCAAGAAACAACACATTCATTTAATAATCTAGAACAGGGGTTTTCAAAGTGTGGGGCGCGCCTCCCCTGGGGGGCGCCAGAGCATGCCAGGGGAGGCGCGGAGAGTTGTAAAAAATTATAGTCTAATAATAACTTGCCGAACTTGTATTAAACCTCCTTCATTTTACATTTCCCTGTGATGTCATTCTGTCGCGGCTGCAAGCGGCAGTGGAGTAGGCGTGTGTCGAATATCGCGCATCGCCAGTGTTGCCAACTATTTTCAAAGGAAAGTCGCTAAAGGCTGGCCAAAAAGTTGCTAAATGCTAGTTAGTCACTTTTGTCACAGACAGGCACACACACACAGTGGACGAGAGTATGTGACTGGATTTGTCAAACAAATGCAGCGATTTATAATTGTGCAGTGATTCAATTATTTTTAGACCATTTTATATCCCGTGCTGCCATGGCGGGATCAGCCAGCTCCGGCTTCCCGCACATACGCGACTCATTTGCATGTGGAGGAGTGAAGATCTCTTGCTCTGCCTGCATCTGGGAGAGGATGCTGCGCGAGGACTGGGCCGCCTGTGAGTGCTTTTGGATGGGGTTGGGGCCCACGGCAGCGCTCGATGCTCATTGAGAAGAGTAAGAACGATATGTGCTTTCACTTCAGAAAGTCGCCAATAACTCCAGATAAAGTCGCTAGATTTGGCGCTAGTCGCTTTTTGGAAAATGTGTCGCTAGGGTGGTCTGAAAAGTCGCTAAATATAGTTTGGCAACAGTGCGCATCGCGTCCCCCCCCCCCCGTCAAAAGGGAGGCCCACTGTCTCAGACTTTGAAAACCTCTGATCTAGAAGATTCAAAGGGATTGTTCACCCAAAAATGGAAATTCTGTCAGGAATTATTCACCCTCATGTCGTTTAGTTTTATGATCAGAACTTGCTCTGATTTCATCAAAAAGACCTTCAATTAAAGGACAGATTTTTGATTATTGGGTGAAATGTCCCTTTAAAGAGGCAAAGTTTTCAGACCTGTGAGTCATGGCTTCTGGCGTTCACCAGAACTTTCTGGAGCACAGCCTTCACCATAGTATTATCTGAAACAACAGGGAAGAGTTTGAGAAGTAACGTGAACAAAGATCATCTCATCCATCAGAATATTACAGTCAACATAAAACCCATCAAACAGCAGCTCTAGAGAGAGAAGACACTGGTGTGTGACCTAAACTATAGGATATTTTTCATTTTTGGAGAATTATTCCTTTAAATATATTCAAATACAAAGCAGCTATTTTAAATTGTAATGTAGTTTTTTTTAAATTGCTTACAATTTTCAAAACTATGGCTCCAATTCTCTGAACACTTCATGTAAAACTATTTTAACTCTTCTGAAAATGTTATTTTTGTATAACAACTCTACACACGGCTATGTTGTGTGTTCAGCGCACCGGTGTTTAGCACTCGCACAACACGCATGTGCATAAACACACTGTACACACCGCATGCATTCATTACTGTAAAACTGATGAACTCAACTGACTTGAGCTGAGTATCTATTGAGTTAGATCTGCTTTTCAGTACAATTTTAATGTAAAATGGTGCAAAATATGTCTTTCTGAAAATATTTTCATTTCTCAGTGAATAAATTGTGTAAGTGTTTCCACAAGTGAATGTGTGTCGTTTAAATGCCTGTGTTTTCAAAGCGAATTAGTTTTGAGCAATGCGTCTAATTTTCTGTGTTTGGCATTTTCAAGTTCGTTTTTGTGATTGCAAACAGTAAAATGTTCTGCAGACGTGGACTGAAGATCAGGAGTGAATGATCTCACCTACAGACCTCAAATACCACTATTGAATAAGCAATTAAAAAAACTAATACAGTAGAACCCCGAGTTACGAAATTAATCCGTTCCGAGGTTGACTTCGTATGTCGATCTTTTCGTATGTCGGTCAGGCTTTTACATGTAAACTGCCTAATCCGTTCCAAGCCCTACGGAAACACCATATTCAGCATGGAATGAAACGCAACCCAGCTTCATACTCCTTAATTATCTCCCTTTTCGACTTCTCAGAGTGCATCCTCTTCTTCCCTTTGGCTGCAGCAACAATCTTCACATCCATGGCTAGTGATTAGAAAAAAGTTTATGTTAACTGGGCACAGAATAATGGCGATGCAGCACGATGAAAAAAAACTTGTATGCAAAAGCGCGGAAGAACTTTAGAGTTAGTGGGACGAAATGCGAGAGGAAATATGCAGAGGCTGGTGGGAGCGATGCTGACCAATAGGAGAGCAGGATTGTAAAAAGTGTTCCCCTTCTTACATGGACTATTCCAGCCATCCCTGTCATTCAGTGCGAAATGGACTATTCCAAAACTTTCCCTCGGAGTGACTGAGAAGAGTGCTGATGGATGATTAAGGGAAAATAGATCGGCTGAAGATTGTATATAGTTCGAGTGAAATACAGGGAATTAGTGCCAATCCTTGAGGTTTTATCGATCTATGCACCTTTAATAAATACCAGTTTTGGATCATTCCCTGAGTGAGACATCATTGTTCTGACCAGACAAACTATAGCCTTTATCCAACCCGAACCAAAATCAGCGCGAATTTCAAAACAAAACTCGGAAATCGTCGCCTCGCCAAGATTTTGTTTTTCGCATCTCGATCATTTTGTCGTTACTCGGGCGAAAAAAACCCCCGAAATCTTTTATCGTACGTCGAACTTTTCGTACATAGACCGTTTCGTAAGTTGGGGTTCTACTGTATTTTCAGTTTTACTGCACTTTTGAGCTTTCCTGTAACTCAAACACACTAGAGTGTGGTGTTTGCAACATCAAGGTCATGGGTTTGATTCCCAGGGAAAGCAGGAACTGATTAGAATGTCAATGTGTTTCTTGAAGTGTTTCTTGAAATGCAAGCCACTTTGGATAAAAGCGTCTGATAAATGCATGAATGAATGTTTTGATCAAATAAACACAGCTTTGAAGAGCTGAAGAGAAACAGAAAGAATGAACCCAAAGAAGATACCGATCAGCGGGTTTCTCCTGATGTCCAGCACACACAGAGTGGAATTGGACTGAAGCATCCGCTCCAGCACTTCAGCTCCTGCATTAGAGATGCCACAGCGCTGCAGGTCCACCGCTAGAGGAAAAAAAGGAAGACATGAGGGTTGTCGATGTGCTGCTGATGTGCTGCTGATGTGCTGCTGTGTGCTGAAGTGTGACCTCTCTGACCTTTGACCCACAGGTCCTCTGCAAGCTCACGGGCGAGTGCCATCACTCCTCTGTCTCCGATCAGAAGGTTGTCGTTAAGAGTAACTCTGCGCAGTCCGTTCATGGCCTCAAACTCTGCCCTCCTGTAGCGCAGCGTCTCCACCCACGCCGTGTCGTGCCTCCGCATCGCCTGGTGCTAAACCACACATAACACTCATCAATCTCTTTCCAGGAATGAGAAACAATCAGATATGTTTTTCCTGTGTGTCTAACAGCAGAGAGCGGCGCTTGCAACATCAAGGTCATGGGTTTGATTCCCAGGGAAAGCAAGAACTGATTAGAATGTCAATGTGTTTCTTGAATGCAATGATAAAAGCAGGGGTCGCCAACCTGGTGCCCGCGGGCATCGCGTCGCCCGCAAGCCAGTTCTAAAAATAGACCTAATCACGAACTATCACTGTCTAAAATTTGATTAAATTGTGTTGCCATTCTTTTTGAATTGCATTTACAGTGATGTAAATTAAAAACAAAACGTATAAAAAATATATAAAAACCTTTTTAAAAAAAATCATAAAGTAGCAGAGTTCGCTAATATGAGAATAAGGCAGAGGTCAGTCTAGTGCGCATGACAAACTTAGCCTTGGTCTTCTTGAGCGTTGCGAAGACGAGGATACGAAAGCGGTTTCTACCCACATAAAAATGACGGAAAAAAGGAAGAAAACGTCTCCGGTTACTTTCGTAACCTCGGGAACGAGGAACGAGACAAGGTGCACGGAAAAGTGCATTTGGGAACTCCTCCCCTTCACGTAATTTCTGAAACCTTATAGGATAACGCCAGTTGACAACTGGCCAATTGTCGCGCGATAAGCTCTGGCTATCAGACAGTATAAATAGCATAAGCGCGGCAATTGCGTCAGAATCATGACTGAACACGGCACAGCTGGTCAAGCGACGAACACGGCCGACGTTGCACCGTCTCGTTCCCACCTCTCTCAGGGAACGGAGGTTACGATAGTAACCGGAGACGTTCCCTTTCGAGGGCGGGAACGAGACGGTGCACGGAAAAGTGCATTTGGGAACGGTGTTCAATCCCGCCGTGATTGAGACTTAGACCAGTCTGATACAGGGAAACATACACCAAACACAGCTCGTCCAATGGCAACGTAGCCACGTGTGCTCACTACTGATAGGTGCAGCTAAGCCAATGAAATCTTTAGCTAAAGCTTGTCAAAATTTGCATATCAGCATCATGAAAAATAGCGGGCTGCGCTATCACAGGGTAGACATGACTATTCAGAAAGCATTAAAGCACAACTAATGTGAGCGCATAGCGTCAACGGCAAAGCGGTGACAGTGAGCACATAAGCACAAACTACTGTACAGAAATCCCCAGCGTCAACAGCAAAGCGGTAACAACTGTATTTTGAGAAAAGTAGCAATATCCCAGGAATAATTGATTCAATTACTCACCGAAAGCACTTGAGACGCCAAAGATGGAACATCCAGTTTATAAAACCTGGTGAAGGTCTTCTGAGAAGGTGTTCTGAGAAGACCAGTCCTGGTTGCCTTGGCTTGAGAGAGAGCGCGCGCTGTGTGTGTGTGTGTGTGTGTGTGTGTGTGTGTGTGTGTGTGTGTGTGTGTGTGTGTGCAGGCGCGCGTCACTGTGCGAATATCAACGGCTTTTCCCTCCGGATTGAGGTGAGTATTTAATTTGCTATGCCTGTAAGTTTGAACGCTTCAGTAAACACGCACTCGGAAGCCCTGGTTGCCTTGGCTTGAGAGAAAGCGCGCGCTGTGTGTGTGCGCGGGCGCGCACGTCACTTTTCCCTCCGGATTAAGGCGAGTATTTTATTTGCTATGGATGTGCTTAGGTGCTCTACATACCCTAACACAATGGATATCATGGATGGCCATCACCAGTGTCCTGCGTGTCTTGGTATGGATCATCTTAACGAGGCATTGTCTGACCCGTGTCCGGAATGCTCTATAATGCCGCTCGCGTCTCGCGGGCCTGGAATCCGGATCGGAAGGTTTGTTGCCTTCTTCCAGTTTTACTGCCGTTGATCGTAAGCGGAAACATTTCAAAATGAAAAGAAAAGGTAAGAAGACTAAATCGTCGGATTTAACACATAAGGTCGATCAGCTGTCTTCTGCGGTAGAGTTGTTATTGCCGCTCCTAACTAAAGCGCAACCTAATATGGGGATGCAAGAGAAAGCGCGGCCTGAATCATCGCCGATCATGCATACGGCACAGGAGATAGATGTGATGTCAGTGGCTGCCTCTGACTCACCTTTTGAAGTTACTCCAGCAGCCATCAGTTGTTGCATCACTGGAAGGAACATTAAAAGCAATGCTGGCACGCATTAATCTGGATCCCCCCCAAGCAGCAGTGGGCTCTGAGAATGTTTTACTAAGTCGTGCACAGAGAGCATCCTTTACAATGCCTCACTGCAATGACTTTACATCAGTGTTGGTGTCTGCACTGCAAAATTCATCAAAGGCTATTCGTCCGGATCAGTTAGCCCGCACACTGGCTGTGATGCAGGACCCAGAAGCAGTGGGACTTATGGGTAGGTAGCATGCCACCTATAGAATCTAGTGTGGCTGCACTCATTGTGTCTCCTGATGAGGCTCTTCGTGAAAACGTGCGCTGTCCTAATGTTGAGTGCAGACGTACTGACGAACTACTGTCTCGGACATACAATTCCACAGCAAGCCTTGGCCGTGTTTCTAACTCTTTGGCGCGTATGCTTGTGGCCTTACACTCCTCTCTGAGTGAAGCTTCATCTGACCCACTAGTGGTGGACCTAACTGAACTTGCACTGCAGGCCATGGGTGTTATTGCTAACCACTGTGGCACAGCTTTAGGGACTCTTGTGCAAGCTCGACGGCAAGTGTGGTTGGCCCAATCCTCCTTACCAGAGGTTTGTCGGAATAATTTGAGACGGCTGCCATTGGTACCTGGGTGTGTTTTTGGCCCAGCTGCACAGGAAGCTTTGGACCGATGAGTGTCTGTCTCTGAAACTTGTTTGCGTCATGTGGGAAGAGCCTCAGGATCCAGGCCCCCTCTAGCAGCAGCTGGTGGCCGTTATCACAATGTTGAGGTGAGACAAACGTATAGACCTCCTCAGCATTTCCAACAACGGAATACACACGCTCCTCCACCCCCCCAGACGTGGTGGGATTCAGCTGCGTGGACATCAGTTTCGCACACGACACACAGGCCCCCAACGACGCCCCCCCCGCCTCTACAGAAAAGCGTTCAGGGGACCGTTGACGCAGGAAGGTTGACAGTGGGCTGTTTCACCGAAAGTCAAGAAATCTGAATCGGTTTCTAAAGTTTTGCCATTTCGAATGCTACACGCAGACGATGTATTGCAGGCCGCTATGCCACAAGATTGGTTTGTAACAATAGATTTGAAGGACGCCTATTTTCATGTTCCAATTGTTCCAGAACACAGGCGATTCCTTCGGTTTGCATTCATGGAACAAATATTTCAGTTCAGGGTATTTCAGACACTTCCGTATGGTCTGGCTCTGGCACCAAGAGTTTTTTCCAAGTTTGTCCAGGCAGCATTGGAACTACTCCAAAGGTCAGGCATTAGAGTTTTGCCATACCTGGACGACTCGCTTGTTTGTGCAGCATCACCCCATCAAGCAGTGGACCAAGCACGTCATTTGTTGGACCATGTTGCGGCTTTGGGAATTGCAGTAAATTGGGACAAATGCAAGCTTGTCCCAGTGCAGTCGATCAGCTTCATATGCACTGTTCTCAACTCCCAATTCTGAGGGCTGTACGACAGCTTCAGGTTGGCCGCACTCAGAACTACATTGTTCTCCTGAGACTCTTAGGAAAGCTCACAGCAGCATCAACAGTAGTTCCTTTGGGACTGTTGTGGCTCAGACCTTTCCAACGTTGGATTATTCAAAAACGCCTGTGTCCAATATGAGACAAATACAAGAAGGTCAGAGTCGCACGTCGTTGCATAGAAACCCTAGCTCCTTGGTCCCAGGAGTTTCTAGTCAGGGGAGTACCATTGGGACCCCCACCTGCGCAATGGGAGGTCATAAAGACAGATGCCAGCCTTCTTGGAATGGGGAGGAGTCTGGCGCAAGAGGGGAGTTAATGGCGCTTGGAGTGGGTCCCTGCGCACAGCACACATCAATGTCCTGGAGTTGACAGCAGTGTTTCTTACCCTTCTTCACTTCCAAACTGTTCTCAGAGGAAAACATGTTTTGGTGCGCACAGACAACAAAGTGACCGATTTTTATATCAACCATCAGGGAGACACAAGGTCACAAAATGCACTTCAGGTGGCTCACAATCTGCTTCTTTGGGCCGAGGCCAACCAGCTGTCCATCCGAGCAGTATATCTACCCTGCCGACTCAGTCAGACAGTGGACGCTCTGTCACGGGGCAGGGTGTTGCAGGGAGATTGGATGCTGCACCCGGAAGTGGTGCACATGATATGGAGAACGTATGGGACCGCGGCGGTAGATGTCTTCGCGGACAGTCGGACATCTCACTGCCCTCACTGGTTTTTCCTGATGGACGAACCAGGATCTCTGGGTCTGGATGCGTTAGCTCATGTCTGGTCAGATGTGACTCTCTATGCTTTCCACCCCCATTACCATTGGTTTGGACGACTCTGTGCCGAGTGCGCGACTGCGGCCACCGTTTGCTGTTAGTGGCTCCACATTGGCCTGCGAGGCCATGGTTTCAGACTCTGTTTTCACTGATGACAGGACCACCTTGTCGTCTGCCCAACAGACCAGACCTCCTGAGTCAGCTAGAAGGAAGACTTTGCCACCCACATCCAGAGAGACTGAAACTGTGGGTGTGGCCATTGGGCCCTCCAGGCCTCTCTTGGAGTGTTCAGAGAGGGCCAGGGACACTGTTTTGAATGCACGTGCAGCATCCACTCGAAAGTTGTATGCTAGTAAGTGGAAGGTGTTCTTTGACTGGTGTACTAGCTGTGATGTTGATCCATTATACTGCTCAGTGGGATGTGTTTTGGATTTTCTGCAATATCTTTTGGAACTTGGGTGGTCTACATCCACGCTAAAGGTATATGTGGCGGCTTTAGCAGCTCACTGATCAGAGTTTAGTGACTCTTCACTTGGGTCTGATCGTCTGATTGTTGCTTTTCTGAAAGGAGCTAATCGCCTGTGTCCTCCAAGGGCCGTGCGGAGCCCGACGTGGGATTTGGGTTTGGTACTCAATTCTTTGTCACCCCCCATTTGAACCATTGCTACTGTCTGACATTAAATGGTTGTCATTTAAGACTGCATTTCTCTTGGCCATTACAACGGCGAAGCGTGTAAGTGAGCTCCATGCGCTATCAGTGAGTGCCTCCTGTTTACGCTGGAGTGGTGAACTCAGTTTTTCATTGTGGCCTAATCCGGCATTTCTACCCAAGATTTTGTCTCCACAATTCATGAACCGGCCTAATGTGTTGGCTGCACTGCCGGCTGATCAAGCTGACATAAGGTTGGAGCTATGTCCAGTTAGGTCTTTGAAAGCTTACATTGATAAGACTGCAGCCTGGCGCAAGACTGATCAATTGTTTGTCCGTTTTAGTGATTCACGCAAAGGTGATGCACTTTCTAAACAGAGACTGGCGCACTGGGTGACGCAGGTCAGAGAAAGCCTCTGTTTAGAGACAGCATTTCCTCTAGTAGCGCCACCATAGCACACAAAGAGCTGGTCCGACTGTCGCAATGTGGCGGATCGGTCCAAGTAAATCCGCAAAGCCCAGACGGGGCAGATAGCCCTCTGAGCGCCGATGTCCTGTGAGGTTGACGGCTCTGAAGACAAGGCGAGCAGAGAAACTACTTGCGCTTTAAATGGAGTAGAGAGTGATTTTGGCGCGAAGCCAGGTCTCGGCCAGAGAGTAACACTGCAGTCTCCGGGCCCGAAACGAATACAATCGTCACTCATTGAGAACGCATGCAAGTCCCCAATGCGCTTAGCCGATGCCAGTGCGAGAAGCAGCGCAGTCTTCTGCGAAAGCTCCTTAATCGCGACCAATTCCAAGGGCTCGAACGTCGGCAGAGAGAGAGCTCTTAGAACCAGCGGCAAATCCCATGGCGGAACCGATGGGGGGCGTTGGGGGTGTAATATCCTCGCACCTCTGAGAAATCTGACCATTAGTGGATGCCTCCCGATCGATTGCCCGTCATCCAGTGAACTAAACGAGGCGACAGCGGCCACATAGACCTTTAGAGTAGACGGAACACTCCCGTCATCCAGCCGGAGCTGTAAAAACTGTAACACATCTGACACGGGACAGCTCAACGGGTCGATATTGTGCTCGTTGCACCATTTCACGAACACTCCCCATTTCAGGGAATAAAGGCGTCTCGTGGAAGGTGCGCGAGACTCCGTGAGAGTCTCCAGCACATGAGAAGGTAGTGCGAGCTCTTCTAAGGCCCCTGAAGCGGCCATGCGTGCAGGCTCCACAGCTCGGGGCTGGGATGCCATATCTCGCCGCTCGCTTGAGACAATAGATTCTTGCTGACGGGAATCCGCCACGGGGGGGCTGCCAGCAACTCTCGTAGGTCCGGGAACCAAGGCTGATTCGGCCAGTTCGGGGCGACTAGGATCACCGACGCTCTTTCCTCCCTTATTTTGCATAGGACTAAAGGCAGAATTTTTACCGGGGGAAACGCGTACAACCTGGCTCTCGGCCAACGTGATGTCAGAGCGTCCCCCGCTAGAGGGGCGTGCGACAGGGAGAAAAACAGCGGGCAGTGCGCGTTCTCGCTCGTCGCAAACAGATCCACTTCTGCCCTCCAGAAGCGATCCCAGATCATTTGCACCACCTTTGAGTGAAGCCTCCACTCTCCGTGAGGAATCCCGTTCCTCGAAAGCATGTCCGCTCCGCGGTTTAGTACACCCGGGATGTGCGAAGCTCTGATGGAGAGGAGATGTTGATCTGCCCACAGAAGGAGGCTCGTTGCCAGCTCGAACAGGGCCCTGGAGCGCACACCGCCTTGGCGATTTATGTATGAAACCACGGACATGTTGTCGGTGCGAATAAACACATGCTGCTGTTCTATTTGCGGCAGGAAAGTCCTCAGGGCCAAACATACCGCTTTCAGCTCCAGGCGGTTGATATGCCACTCGCTCTGTGACTCCGACCATAGACCGGAAGTCGGAATGCCCTCGCATGTTGCACCCCAACCTGAGCTTGACGCGTCTGTCGTCACTACGGTGCGTGTCGTCACCAGCCCAAGGGGAACCCCCTGGCTGAACATGTCCTGATTGGACCATGGTTCCAGAGCGCTGATGCAGCTGCGGGAGACCGTGATGCGCATGCGCCCCGCTGTCCACGCTCTCCACGGGACACGGGTCTTCAGCATACCTCCCTTGTATGAGCTAGAATCAGCCAATCGTCCATATAGTTTAGAATGCACACTCCGCTCGCTCTGAGGGGGGAAAGTGCTGCATCCACACATTTTGAGAACGTGCGCGGTGCCAATGCCAGCCCGAACGGGAGCACGGCATTCTGGTATGCTAAGCCCTCGAACGCGAATCTCAGGAAACGCCTGTGGCGTGGCGCAATCTGAATATGAAAATACGCATCTTTCAGATCTACAGACGCTAACCAGTCCCCGGGACGTACCTGTGCCAGTATCTGCTTTAGCGTTGTCATTTTGAACGCGCGTTTGTGGAGCGGGCGGTTGATGGGTCTCAGATCCAGAATCGGACGGAGCCCTCCATCTCTCTTGGGCACCACGAAATAGCGGCTGTAGAATCCGCTTTCTAGCTCGCTCGGAGGGACACGCTCTATCGCTCCTTTCGCGAGCAGACTGTGAACCTCCTGTCTCAGAACAGGTGCGCTTTGAGGGAGCGCCAGAGACGGGACCACACCAGTGAAACGGAGCGGTCTGCGTCTGAACCGAAGAGAATAACCGTGCTGAATTATTCCCAGCAACCAACCTGAGACGCCTGGAATGGCCCTCCAAGCTTCCAGGAAATGATGAAGCGGAGGGTAGGCTGCACGCTGCTCGACAAGTATCGGGAGCGGCGGGGAAATGTCGGCTACTATTGAGGGAGCAAGTGCATACTGCGGGCTCTGCGCCGCTCTGGGGAAGGGCAAGCGACACAACACTGACAGAATGAGGAAGAAACAACTCTTTTTGTGAACAAGCATTTGTTTTTATTATTGCATCCACACAAACAGGGTTTAACACACACACATTGCAATCGTCGCCCATACGAACAGAGGGGACATAAACGCACAACATGGTGTTTAGGGGGCGGCCCACCCGCGAGATCTCTCTTCCTCTTGACGGGACCGTCAGGAAGATGGCTTGCCTGCGGGAGGCTGTGCGCCGTCACGACGGGGGCCCACCCTGGGCCCGTGACGCCTCTTCCCGGGTCCCGGCCATTGCTTGTGTCGGACATCCGGCTCCGGGCGAGAAGCCGCCGGAACGGCAGCCGCCGATTGCTGAGTCACCGGTCTGTGGGGGAAGCGCGGCGCCGACGCCGACCGCGCCCTTGAGGGCTGCTGGTACGTGCGCCTCGGCATCACGTGGCTCATTGCTTTCCCCGCTTTTGCGCCTCGGAAAATTTTTCCATAACCGACTCGAAAAAGGCCGGCGGCCGCAAATGGTGCATTGAGGAGCATTTTCCGGTCCGAGTCCCTCAGGTCCGCCAGAGTTAGCCACAGGTGCCTCAGGAGCACCACTAAAAACCCCATAGAGCGGCCGATGGCTTGCGCGGACCGCTTGGTTGCCATGAGAGCGAAATCCGTTGCCACTCTCAGGTCCCTCACATCGCCCATGCTGCTGGCATCCAGTAATTGCAGCAGTTTTGCCTGAAACACCTGCAGCACCGCCATCGAGTGGAGCGCGGACGCAGCCTCGCCAGCCGAGGTGTATGCTTTCTCCGCCTGGTGCGGCGTGAACCTGCACGGTTTTGACGGCAGCCCCAGACCTCCGCTCAGCATGGTTGAGGAAGGGCACAGGTGCGCCGCCATCGCCTCCTCCACAGGTGGCACCCGCACATAACCCTGGGCTTCAGCACCGTCCATGTGCGAAAACATGGCACGCTGTGAGGAGTGAGCGCGTGCTGACTGAGGCGCCGACCACGACCTCCCCACGTGCTCATGTACCTCCGGAAAAAAGGGGGATCCCCTCCTAGCTCCGGCTTGCTGGCGGCTGGACTGGAGGAACCAGGAGTCCAGCTTCATGGGTGAAAGTTGGCAAAACTGAAAATACTGAAACTTAAAGCTGGGGGCCTGGGGGCCGCCAGGGCCCCCGGTAGGTCCAGGGCAACGCCGGCGGCCCCCTGGAAGCTCCTGCATTCCTTGCAAATTATTGTGTAGAAACGACCTCTCCTGGCAACTTGCAGCTACTATAAAAAGGGTGTGAAATAAGTATTTCAAGTTAGCAGTTGAGAAAATATTCACCAATTTTGGGAGTTCTAAATTATTACTAGAATCCTTCAGAAGTATTGTATTCTATAACTCTGTCATTGGTTTTGCTTCTGCATCTGTTGTTCTATAACTAACATTTATATTTAATTTTGGTTTGTTACTTAATTCACTTTCTCTAATCACCATAATCCATTACATCATCATCAAAAAAGCTTCAAGCTGCTTCGTGTTATAACCAACCGGCAAATTCTTAATTTTTTTCAGATTACTTTTAAAATTTGCGAGCGTTGTTTTCTTGTACCTGTTGTTGTCCTCAAGCGAGTGTAAATTGAAAAATACGATTGGACGCCGGAGTCTCACTGACCAATCAGAATCGCCGACACAACTGCACTCCGCGCGGTTCGTCTGTCGTCCACCCGGAACTTCTCGGGTAATTCTCTACGTAATCACATTATCTCCGAAGATCGCCGAGTAGGTACGATTGGTCTGTTGGTCTGTCGCCATGGACATTGGTCTGTTGGTCTGTCGCCCTGTACCCCTCCCCCCCCCCCGAACTGAAATCTCAACGGATTTACGCGATTTGGAAAAACGGTTCCTGGCGAGGTTCAAAATACGGAATTTCCGTCATAATACGGAAAACTTTCACCCATGCAGCTTACTTCTCGCGGGCTCCTGTGGAGCACTCCAGTCCAGGTCCAGCTCTCTAACTGCCCTCGCGAGGACCCTGACTAGCTCCTCCTGGAGGTCTAGAGGGCCCTCTGTGTCGAGGCACTCCGACGCCGCCCAGTCCCTGTCTGACGCAGTGAGGGATACCGAGTCCACGTCTCTGTCCTCATCGACCTGGAGGAAGTCCGCGAAGCGAACTGGTGATTGGGGGGACGGCAGAGGACAGCATGCTGCGTCGTCACAGTCACCCCGCGAGTGTGTGGGGGGGCCCGCCAGCGGCTCGACGGTGGCAGCGGACCCCTTCCCCGCGATACTGCGCACTATGTCCCTCCTGGATCTCAGTGCGCGCCCCGGCAGATCCCCGCAGTGCGCGCAGGAGGACTCCAGCAGGGCATCCTTGGCGTGGGCCAGGCCCAGACAGGCGACGCAGTACGCGTGGGTGTCCGGCGGGTTAATGGGACCCGCGCAAACCTTACATTTAGTTCCTGTTGATTCCATATCTATGTTCATAAGTCCGTGTGAAGGAAATATTCTGACGCAATTGCCGCGCTTATGCTATTTATACTGTCTGACAGCCAGAGCGCATTGCGCAACAATTGGCAACTGGCATTATCCTATAAGGTTTCAGAAATTACGTGAAGGGGAGGAGTTCCCAAATGCACTTTTCCGTGCACCGTCTCGTTCCCGCCCTCGAAAGGGAACGTATTATTTTAATAGTGAATGAGAGGAAGAATTCTTTTGTACTAATGTGAAAGAAAAGTGTGTGTGTCTCATTTGCGGTGCGACTGTGGCGACGGCAAAGCGACACAACGTTGAGAGTAGGGATGTGCCAAACGAAGCTTCTGAAGCAGTGAAGCTTTTACATGAATCTGTGTCGGTGCTTCGAAGCTTTTGACACAGTGCTCTACTCTGCCATCTGGTGCTCAATAAAAATTCCAACACCAACTGTGTCATAAGTTTTGTTCATTGGGAAGGTTTATTTGTATATTTAATAAGTTTAATTGTATTGTTTAATCTAATATTATAAGGCGCATGCTAAAACATATGGTCTCCAAAAAAAAAAGGTAACGGAACCAAAACAGAGAGTTTGGTTGAACTTTACCGTTTAATAATACACTGTTTAACAAAACAAGTTATGTTTTAATCAATCCATTCAAATCCATCAAAGTCATAATTTTCTGTGTCTGAATTGAAAAGCAGGGCAATTTCGCGATCAAACATGCAGGTGTTGTGCCGAAATCTGACTCCCCCCTTGCGTGCATTCATTAATACGCACTTCCTTGAGCATATTCGCTTATCGTTCAATATTTTCTACACAGCAAACAACCAAAGCGTGCAAACACCCACCCATCAGGTGAAAAAAATAATTAAATATGATTATATTTAATATAAATCATGCACAAGTAGAATGAGAGTAATATCATTTTTTCTAATTTTCATGCAGCAAGAAACAATTTCAATGTGAAATCAACAGTTTTGCTGGTGCAATCCATCTGACATGTTTTTTGCATCCTTTATACACATTATTTAATTTTCTATGTATTAATTTGTGTACTCAAACATCCGTGCACTATGGGACGGCTCAATCTTTGCGCTCTGTGAGTCCGTCGTGACGTGTTAGGGGTGTAACGAAGCTTTGTTCATACAGGTCACGTGACAGCCCCATTTCAAAGCAATGCTCCGAAACACTGATTCGAAGCACTAATCCACTTTACACTATCAAAACTGCACTACCTCACTTTACATTATCAGGACTGCACTACCTCACTTTACTACTTTGCCCTTTTACATTTTTACATTGTTATATATTTGCTCTTCTTATTATTTATATATTTATCTTATTTTTTTAGTTTACTACTTGTGTGACATTTACTGTGGAAGGCAAAGTAAGAATCTCATTGTACAGGGAAACATGTTTTCTGTCTGTATATATGACAATAAACACTTTGAATCTTGAATCTTAATGTGTCGAAAACTCAAGACGTGTGTCGACACAGGGTGTCGAACTACCCATCCCTAGTTGAGAGACACTTCAGCACTTGTCACAAAAGCTACGATGCTAACTACGCACCCGGCAGCGCTCTACGAAAAGAAAAAGCCTGCGAGTTAAAGGCTGCTTTGGTTGGTAATTGATTTTTGTTAAATCTTAGATTATTGATTATTTGTACAAACATGGTTCATTATTTGATAAAAACTGATAGCGTCTTGAATTGGACGTGATTTCCTGCAGAATGTTGTGGAAGTTATCATTTGAAAATTAAACAATTGGAAAGGTAAATAATAAAATATTGCATGTTTAAGTTTATCTGTTTCCTACCTTGTTGAATGATTCTGAATCTTTATTGATAAATTATTAATCATTAACAATCAGTGTCCTCACGTAGAATGTCATTAATATAAAATTAAAGGTGAACTGTGCAACTTTCTGATTTCAGAAGTGTGTTATCAAAGTGGTAGCCCTTTCATTACTCAGTGCCCTTGAAGTAGCTCTCAGCTTCAAAAAGGTTGGCGACCCCTGATAAAAGCATCTGATAAACGCACATGTATGTTATGAATACATGTTAATGATAAATGTTGACTTGTACCTTTATGATGTTTGCCAAATGCTCCGCGCCTTTCCAGGTGATGTTACAAGAAGTGAAATCCACAGTCTTAATCGTTGATGAATATTTCACACTCTGACAAATGACTGAATGAAAGAACAATATAACAACAAAAATATATTACGCACTGATAACATTTTAGTTCATGAAAACACAATGTTTCCAAAAACTCCATGAAGCTTCTTGCATATAACGAGTGTGCAGTGCTGGCATGTTAAAAACGTGTAATTAGATTATATTATGTTTTAAAATACTCCAAATCAGACTACAGTTACTTTGCTTACATATTCACACAAATGCAGTAAATTATTAAGAATTCACTGATTCTCCCAAAGTTCAACTTTTAAAATTTTATTTAGAAAAAAAAAGTATTTTACATTTCTATTACTTTCAGAACAGACTTTTTTTGTTTTTAGTTTTGTGAAATTGCACACACACATCTCCCAACAAATACATTACCGTAATTATTATTAGAATTATCACTCAGTAAGTCAATTTTTTATTTTTTATTTTAATTTTTTATGATTTAATTATTGCCGTTTCATTCGACTCTCAGTCTGGGAAACCCTGATGAAATGTAAGATTTAATGCACATCATGTTGAGAAAAAAAACGAATATATTTTCTCTCTCTTGTATTTGTATTTCAAAATTAAACTACAGTAATACCTCGGTTTACGAGCGACTTGGTATACGAGCAAATCGGTGTACGAGCATGGAGGGTCGAATCGGTGTACAAGTATTGTATCGGTGTACGAGAAAACATTTCCCTCACCCATGCGCAGTTTTGTGTGGAAAAAGTCCTGACGCTCAGCATCCTTGTGCACATTTTTACATGAAATATCTTAATGACAGCCTCTCATAACACAGTTAAGGGGTTATAAAGGGGTTGGAACCTCCAGACTCATTCATTGGCTGCATCATTCACCACAGTGATACTTTTATAAGTGATATACAGAAGTTTTTACCTCATATTCTAAACATTAATTAATTGTGATCGCTATTGTTCACGTAGTGAAATATACACGGTTTTAGCCAAATTAAGGATGCACCGGATAGCAATTTTTATTATCCGGCCGGAACCGGATAGTTCCGGATATCAAATTAACTATCCGGCAGGAACCGGAACCGTATATCAGCGGATATATGGATACTTGTTGCACCACAGCCAATTTTTTGTGTGTTTACAGTTTAGACTACAGTGTAAATAAAAATGTGTTATGCCGTGTTTGTTGTTGTTTTTGACACACTACATAGCCCGACAGCTAGCAGAGGTAAAAAAATACTTGGTGTACATGACAAAGTAGTTCTTAGTCTTAGTCGACTTTTTAATGAATTTTTTTTTTTAAATATTCATTATTAAAGAAAAACCCAACAAATTCAGCTCCCAAAAAAATTATTATACAAGATATTTTTGTTGGGTTCTCCAAAATTCCGGTCCTTACTTACGATTTAATCAGTTTAGCATTGAACTTCATGAAGATCAGTTTTTCTGCATTATCAGGGAGCAGTCGCGATCGATGTTCAGTAATGATCCCTCTAGCTGAAAATAAACCCAAACTACGCTAAATTTACGACGACATTGTTGTTTTTGTTTGTATCCAACGTTTAAAATGGCTGCTGAACTAAATTAAACTAATAACCGAAAATGACCGAGCAATATCCGGTACCTGGTACCATTTCGACTGGAACCGGATCGAAAAAAAAAAAAAAAACGCCGGATATCCGGCTAACCGGAACCGAAACCGGATATCCAGTAAGTCCCTAAGCCAAATAATAAACAAAGTACAGTAATACCTCGGTTCACGAGTTTAATTCGTTCCAAGAGCGAGCTCATATCCCAAAACAATTCCCCCCATAAGAATGCATTAAAAATCAATTAATTCGTTCCACACGACCATAAATGCCCATTTTAAATATTTTATTTTTATTTGACCCTATTAATTACAGTTAAAATTATAACCGTTAAGATCTCATATAAATACTAATTAGTAATTGACAATTAAACTCTAAAAATACTTGACAATTTGCTGTAACTCACTTTGAGCAGCGTCTGCTGGCATGAAGGAGATGAGAGACAGAGGAGGGAGGGGAAAACACAAAACCTGGATTCAAGTGCAAATGAGTGAATTTATTATAATAGTGCAGAAAACAAACAAAGTGATAATCCAGAGTGAAAGTCGTGGAACGGGAGACGCGCGCGCGACCACCGCGAGCTCCGGGAGACGCGCGCGCGACAACAGCGACAACAACCGATGGGCGGGGGTGTGGCATCAGTTTACAGGTTACCTTTCTAATACCCCAACAAGCATCAAGCAAGAAATATAGCGTTTATATAGGAGGGAGCCACAGCTTTTGACCTGCTGTTTCATAAGTTATTTAGGACGCTGCCAACACCGCGTCCTGCCGGCACAACTTTCACACACTGAGCCACTGGCCCCGCCCCCTCTCCTTTGCGCAGACTCCAGCTCCGGGAGATGCGCGCGACCAACGAGAAGTGAGGAGAGAAGTGAGGAGATGATGAATTCATGAACCACATATATATTTCCCTACGTGAACAATAGCGATCACAATTAATTAATGTTATCACTTCTAAAAGTATCACTGTGGTGAATGATTCAGCCAAACAGAGCGAGGCTGAGAGAATTAATGCTTTAAGGGGTGATAAAGGGGTTGGAACTGCGGGACTGTGTTGTGAGAGGCTGTCATTAGGATATTTCCAGTAAAAATGCCCGCGAAGATGCTGAGCGTTAGGACAAAAATGCGCGTGGGTGAGGGAAAAATTTGCTCGCACTCGGATACAATGCTCGTACACCGATTTGACCCTCCATGCTCGTACACCGATTTTCTCGTAAACCGAGGTACCACTGTAATAGGGTTAGACCAGGGGTGTCAAACGTACGGCCCGCGGGCCGGATCCGGCCCGCCAGGGGGTTCAGTTCGGCCCGGGAGATAAATCTGCAATATGGAAAAAAAAAATTTCATTTTCGGCAGAACTAACAGCAGATGGCAGCACTGAGCTTCAGGGTCTGAGTGGCGTTTAGTTCTGTCAGTTTACGCGCTTTCCTGTTGTCCCTGGCAATTTCATCGTCGAAATATCTTTGTCAAAAAAGAGAAAAGTGGACACAAAGTGTCGGATTTTTCAAGAAAAATTGACCTCTTCCTATCCACGGAGATGATTGGGAAACTGAGAATACAGAAGGTAAATTAAATGTTGGTGGGTTATGAGGAAAAAGTTGAAAAAGTCTGTTTTCACCCGAAGCTGAGAGTTTAGTGAGGCTGCAGTGAAAGCCAGTTACGTGCTGCAAGTGTTCATCCTGACGTGAGGCAGTACAAAGACAATATCTCAGAGTTGCTGAGGGAGTTTGAGAAACGATTTCTGGTCTTTAGCAAATTGCAGTTTTCGCAAATTGATAAAGTTAATTTGTTAACATAAAAAAAAAAAACACACATATGTATAAACTTGCAAATTTTACAAAAAAATATATTTTTTAAAACAGCTGCCACTTAAAGTGTGTGAAGTCAATTCGTTCAATATGTTCAGAATGGTGAATGGTAATGGTAATGGTGTTTTTGAAATTGCACACTACGTAGGTTGTTCATAATATATTTTGTAAAAGGACAATCATTAATCATTCAAAATTTATTTAAAGATTTTTATTATTTAATATAATTTATAATATAATGCACTAATACAAAAAAAGCAGACTTATTGTTAGTTCTATGTAATTTTGCTATAAGTTCACTAGTCTGGCCCCCTTGACATCAGGTTAAGCAGTATGCGACCCCCCGACCAAAATGAGTTTGACACCCCTGGGTTAGACAAACCATATTTTTATACAAACAACATATAAGCCTCTCCTACAAATGAGCACTGTTTTCATGTTCGTCGGACCTGCCGTTTCTCTGCAGTATCAGCAAAAGCGCAAGGAGTAAAATGTGACTTCCATGAGCGGGGCTCGTTTTAACAGACAGCGGGTTAGTTGTAACACCATGTTATCCAATGCTAGTTCATTCACGTATTTGTTTAAAAAAGTTGAGTCTTGATGATCATAAGCATAACTTATGAATTAAATATATTTGTTTCCTTTATTTTTTACATTTGTTGCGTTTTGAACAATGTAATGACATGAAAAACGTTTTAATAGGTTAATACAATGCAAAATATATGATTATTGATGCAACTTGTTCAATGCGGCTTAGTGTTACATCTAACCCCGCGCTGTCTTGTTTACTTCAGGACCTGATAGCAGCCACTATGTGTTTTTCACGTCTTTCAAAATGGTACCATCTTTAGGCCAAGAAGATGGTAATCATAACAATATAAGATTAGACTAACAATCTTTCACACATTCTTTGAAAATCAAAAAACAACTACTATAACAAAAAAAAATGTCATGCTGCCAAAAGAGTTTTTCCTGTGGTTCTCATCCAAACTTCGATGAAATTTCTCGAAAAACGGCCAGAAGACGTGTGCAAACAGTGTGATGAAAAGCCCTTTAGCACGTCACATTTATGCCCGTGTAACTATCTAAAAAAAAAAATAATAATTCGCTGTTACTATTTACCCCGCGTTACTTTGTGCCCCGCGTTCATCTAGTTCTCTCGCCGCTACCGCAAATTCGTTCTCTCGCGGCTCTCGCGAATTCGTTCGTTCGAGGCTCCCGCGAATTCATTAGTTTGCGGCTCCCGCGAATTCGTTAGTTCGCGGCTCCCGTGAATTATTTCGTTCGCGGCTCCCGTGAATTATTTCGTTCGCGGCTTTAACTCTGGATTATCACTTCGTTTGTGTTCTGCACTATTATAATAAATTCACTCATTTGCTTTCATCCTTGCTTTCCCCGCTCCCCTCTCCTCCCTCCTCTCTCTCCTCCAAGCAGGCTGCTCAAACCTGAAGTGCATTACAGTAAATTGTCAAGTATTTTTAGAGTTTAATTGTCAATTATTAATTAGTATTTATATGAGATCTTAATTGTTACAATTTTAACTGCAATTAATAGGGTAAAACCAAAAAAATATTTAAAATGGGCATTTGTGGTCATATGGAACGAATTAATTGATTTTTAGTGCATTCTTATGGGAAAATTTGTTTTGGTGTAAGAGCATTTTGGTTTACGAGCTCGCTCTTGGAACGAATTAAACTCGTAAACCGAGGTATTACTGTATTCAATGTAATGTGACAAAAAAAAATCATATTACTAACTGCAGTTTCTGTCAATCAGTAACAGATCTGTAATCTTACCCAGCGCTGAGTGACATAAATCCTGATTTCTACAAAACATTAAAATCAAAACTTCAACTCACTTTCCAGCCCTTGATCAGCGATTGGACAGTGAGCCAGTGAGAGATGCTCCAGTGACACACTCTTAGATAAACCCTGCACACAAATTACAACATGCTTTCAAACAATATATTAAATACTACATAAAAAAAGTAAATCAACTTTAAAAAAGTACACAATGTAACTTTTTTTTTTTTTCAAAATGAACAAACTTTAAATGCATCTATATATCAATTCTTCTTGCAAAGTGTCTTACTCTGATTCACTATGGTAAGCCTGTTATGCGTTTAAATTTTAGATCTGTGAGGAGGTTTGCATGCATCATTCTCCCATCCGTATCTCATCATATCTGATAGAAGTTGATAGAACAGATAGAAGTTGCTCTGGTTTGTTTTGTGAGTGTCTGGCGTGGGAGTGGCAGTGGTTAGTTGTCACGAGTGAGAAAGGCAGGGGTTAGTTGTCACGAGTGAGAAAAGTTTAAATGGAGCCGCTAAATCTCCGGTAATCTCCCGTTTCAAACAAACACTGAACAGAGGAGAGTCTGCTGGAGAAAAGAGAACGAGACAGAGCTCGTCATAAAACAAGAACCAACATTAGCTGGGCTTTTCAGAGATTATGAGTACCAAGGTAACCAAAATGTTGTAGAAGAGAAGACAGAGTTCTCTCTATCAGAGTTCACTGTAAAGCTCATTTCACTGGCTGTTGTGCTGGAATATATGATCAGGTATCGTGTTTAATGGGTATTAATGGGTAAAGCTAGTCGCTTCAGATCCGCTCCATCTGAACTGCTTATATCGGATAAAGGTCCACTGAAGTGCTCAGTGTAGGATTCAGTATTTAGTTTGATGACGTCATTTCCACTGAAACAGGAAGTCAGGGCGGGGCATATTGATCATCTCCTCCCCTTTTTAAAACAGCCAATAGCATTTAGTTTAGATCACAGCTCAGAGTGATGTCATCAAAATCATTGATCCTTATTGAAGTGAGAGACTGTGAGTTTTTAATGCTTATATCTTCTAAATGTTGTCATTATTTAAGAGCTTTTAGATAACAGTGATAACACATTCATACTAAAAGCCAAAAAACAACAAATTTGACAATTTAAGCTTAGTAGTGAATGTTTCATGAGTCACACACAACCCAAACATTAATTCCCAAAATGTAGTTTTGTTTTTTTAACTGCTAGAGCGCCAAAAGTTACATAGTATACCTATAAATAATTAAATAAAAAATGAACTGAATAAAACAAAAGGTAAAAGGAACATTACATAATATTCAGCTAATTAAAAGCAAAGAAATGAATGATCTCTGCACCTTGGTGAGAGCGGTGAGATCCCTCTCTCTGAAAGGCAGAGCGTGCAGATGAAGAGTCTTCAGACAGCTGGACTCACACAGGCACTTCTGCACACACTTACACAACTCAAGCCTCATGTTCCTGGAGTGAATCACAGGAATCCTCTTCTTCTTAAGGGCTTTGTAACAACCTGAGACGAAAAAACACTCAATCATAAGATTCAACACACTAAGTTCAAGAAACACAATGACATTCCAATCAGTTCTTGCTTTCCCTGGGAATCAAACCCATGACCTTGATGTTGCAAGCGCCAATGATCTGCTGTTTGAGCTACAGAAAAGCTCATTGATAGATGATCTTGTAAACTGTACACATGTGCAACAGACACTCGGTGTACAGTAATACCTTGAGATACGAGTATTCCGATCGGTATGAGATACGTATTGTGTTTGTTATCTACGTAATTTACATAATCCCTCCCTCCTGCTCCTCACTAGCCGCTACTGTATCGTCTGTCTCGAAGGCAAGAACTCATAATTAAAACCACATTTTATTTTATGTCACAGGAATCCATACTATAATTGTGGGTGTGTGTGTGTGTGTGTCTTTAGCAATTAAAAACTAAAGAATTAAACATTTTTTTCCATTGTTATTAGCACTAATAAGGGAGTTTTTTAGAGGGCTGGAAAGGATTCATTTTTTTCCTGATATTTCTTATGGGAAAAAATGATCTGACATACGAGTAACTTGAGTTACGAGCTCGTCCTGAACGGATTATGCTCGTATCTCAAGGCATTACTGTATATTGTGCGGTTGTCTGTTAACGAACCGTGAGCGCTGGTGCTGGTGAGGTAGCAGCTCTTGAAGGCCACATGCTGGAGGTGTTTGTTGATGGCCAGGGCTGACAGTATGGGCTTCCAGTCCGCTAGACTGATGGGATCCGGGTTCACATCTAACACCCCTCGACTCAGGCTGGCCTTCACCGTGCGGACCGGAGCCAGTCCTTGAGACGCACACAGATGATCATAGAAGCCCTCAAAGTCCTGAGCGCCTCTGCGACGGATCTGCGCTGACTCCTGCATCATGCAACCTAAATCCAAACACACGTTAGATCTGGTGTGGTGTCTGAAACCCAGAGGAATGATTTCTGAACCGGGACAACGGTGTGCAAGAGAAAAGCACATGACAATAATGAGTGCAGATGGTATTAATGTAATAAAAGAGCTCACTTTCAAGATTGTCTCACTTTCAAGATTAACAAGCTTAAGCAGACTTTCAGACAGCTCACTTAGAAAGTAACTTTTACTTTAAAGTACATTTTAAATCATTGCTTTTATAAATATTTCTCTACAGCTTCACTTCAGAAGGCCTTTATTAACCCATTGGAGTTGTATGGATTATTTTTATGATGGACGGATGAGCTTTTTTGGGTTTCAAAGTCTCCATTCACTCCCATTATAACGCTGGGGAGAGCCGGGATATTATTTAATAATAACTCTGATTGTGTTCAGATGAAAGAGGAAAGTCATGAAAACCCAGCATGACCTGAGGACGGGTACCGTATTTATTCGAGTATAACGCGCAAAATTTTCTACCAAAAAAATAACTTAAAGTTAGGGATGCGCGTTATGCTCGAGGGCTGGGGTGGGGTGGGGTTTGTTTTGACGGCCGGTCCTTTGAGGGCGCCGGCGAATTGTGAGTTCGCGCTGCGCATTTTACAGGCTGTTTAAGTAGCAATATATGCATAAAATAAAAGGCAGACTCGTGAGTGCAATTCAGCAACTGTATTCAAACATAAACCGCGGCAACAACCGCAACATAGCCCAAAGCAATCGATTGCTGATTGCATGATACATTACATCCCGTAACACAGGCTTCAGCCTCTCACTGTAGTGAGGGCGAAGAAAAAAAAACGTCCCCTCGCCGCTTCATTTCCTCACCCGCACGTTACGGAGAAGACAGGCATCAGCAATAAAATGGACGGCACAGAAGACGACCTGCTGTGGAATTCAGACGCAGAAGAAAGCGAAGAAAGCGGAGAAATAGATGTTCCTGCCAACTGAGACACTGATGAAAAATTAACTCCAGAAGAATGGGAGCAACTCTTTAGTGTCTCTGATGAGGAATCTGACGTCGAAGGATTTTAAATAAATATTTTTTACCGGTAATTCTCTTTCGGTATTGTGTTCATAAGTTTATGTTGTCAATAAATATGTTATATATGTTATATAAGTATATGTTATACAATAAATAAATGTTTTTTATCATGGCTGCACGCGTTCAACAACGTTTTTTGTCAATTACAATGCTTGGTGTGAAACAAAATTTTATACCGATTTTTAATCGAAAATTAGGGGTGCGCGTTATACACGTGTGCGCGATATACTCGAATAAATACGGTAAATCATTTATGGTTGAAATAACCCATTAACATCAGTGATCAGTAAGTTAATAAAAATAATTGCATGATTTATTACTCTAAACCCCAGATTAACCTCAACCAGGTAAAACACACAAGAACAGCCATGAAACTGCTCTTTTAATTCTTTCAAATACATAACAGAAAATCGCATAAATTATTCCTAAACTGATCAAAGAATTGAAGAGAATTAGATTTTTTTAATTCACTGTTGTTTTATAAAGAATTATTCAGAATGATCAATAAAATCTTTAACGTCGTTAAATCAGATGTAACTGTAATTAAATTGCAATAAAGAGTAATGCTTTACTTTTTCAAGGGGAAGTAACAAATTACAGTAATGTATAACTTTACACTGATTAACATACACGTCTTAAAGGTACAGTAACAAAAAAGGGAGAATGAAAATATCATGTAGGACTAAAATATAAGTTAAAAATATATAAATTTAATTACAAATTAAATTTCTTTCAGTTTAATAAGGACTTTCACTGCAACATCAGTAGATCCGCCATAAGAAATAATAATAATAATAGATTTATAAACACGTGAACCTTTAATAGCAACATTACTTGAGTTTATACAAGCGTTTTAAAGCGGTTTTGGTCTGTTTCTGGTATGTTTTGAGGAGGTTAAAGGCTGATTACCTGTATGTTTGTGTTGTCGTGGTTTCCTCTCTAGAGTCTGATGATAATTCACCCATCGGACTCTAAACAAACCGCGGCAGTTTGAACGGGAAACCGCGTCTCATTCTGCGTGTCGCACTGCGCCTGCGCGCCTGGGCTCAGCGCCGCCTGCCGGCCGGAGCGGCCCCTGCGTCTCTTAAAGGGGCTGCGACAAGAAAAACACGGTCGCTCTGGCTTTCCTGTTGTTGAAATCATCGAGGCTTTGACATAAGAGAAATAAGTGATCTAATGCTGTAAAAAAAATAATAATAATAATGAGTGAATTCAATTGGTAATGTAGAGCTAAATTATGGCAGCCTGCGGTGTAAGAAACTTTGATTAATATTAAAGTCAAAATTAAAGTGCTTTGGCTTTTAGTATAAATATATATTATCCTCACTGTTATCTATAAGCTTGTGCGCTCCAAAATAATGACAACACTCAAATTAAGACGATATAAGCATCAAAACTCACAGTCTCTCACTTCAATATGGATCAATGATGACATCACACTTCAGATTTTCTGTCAAATAAAACGGTCTCTAGAATCTGAAGCCCCGCCCCCTTCATTATAAACAGACTTTTTTGTCACACGTTCACGTTCTACATGGTGAACTGATCATAGTCACTATATAGACAGAGGATAGAGAGTGATTCAAACCATGTGAACACAATGACTAATGCTCAGAGTTTCAAGGCACGCCAGTGGGCCTTTAAAATTAAACGTCAAGGAATAATGTAGAATAAATTATATTTATTTTAATTTGAACTTTTTTATGGTATTTTATTTTATTATTAGAAAGACTTTCTTGGGGGAACAGCAACTAAAAACCTTTGATTGATTGTTGATCAACAAAAACACTTTCTCATGGTTTTAGATCTTACGGTTACATTTACATTTATTCATCAAAGATGTTTTTGTCCAAAGCGACTTACAAATAAGGAGCAATAGAACCAATCAAGCCAACAATAGGGCAACAATATGCAAGTGATGTGACTATTCGCAGTTAGTCTCTATATAAAGAGAAAAGTGTTAAATGAGTGTTAGTATTAATTGGTCAAGTGTCTTTAAGCAGATTCTTGAAAGTAGCAGCTTTGGGTTGAGCTACTCAAGTCAATCTAGCAGTCCAGGTAAAGGTCCAAGAAAGTGATTTTGTGTCTCGTTGGGATAATGGCACCCCATTATCACCCCATCACCCCAAGCTTCCGGAGGGCACATCGGTCTGAAGTTGTGAGTTTAGGAATAGCAGTGCAGAGCCTGTGGTTGTTCCCTAGGCAATGAGTACCTTGAATTTGACACGATCTTAGACAAGGATCTGTGTAGCATTCTCCGATAGGAAAGGCCTGATCCTCCTAATGTTGTATAAGGAAGTTTAACAGGTCATCGAGCAGAACTCCAAGTGAGTGAAGTCATGATGAAGCGCTGGTTTGGCTGAGACCCCGAGCAGTTCTGTCTTCGCAAGGTTGAGTTAAAGGACCTTCATCCAGAAAGAAATGTCTGACAGGCAAGCTGAGATGTAGAACTGTTAGTCATCAGTGCAGCAATGATAGGAAAAAACATGTTTCTTAATAACAGATCCTAGTGATGACATGTAGATGGAGAAGAGAAGCAGTCCCAGCACTGAGCCCTGAGGCACTCCAGCAGCTAGATGAGTTGAGACTTAGACCCCTCATCTTTCCAAGACACCCTGAAGGACCTTCCTGAGAGGTAAGGCTTGAACCAGTGGACTGCAGTGCCTGAGATGCCCTTCGTCATGAGGGTGGACAGGAGGATCTGCTGGTTAACTGTTAAAACTAGCAATGAGTAGTGAGGATTTGGATGCAGCTCTTGCCAAAGCTTCAATGACCGAGAACAGGGCATCTCAGTTGAGTGATGCTTTTGAAACCAGACTGTTTGTTGTCCAGTAGGTTGTTCTGTTTTAGAAAGGTAGAGACTTGATTGAACATGACTCGTTCAAGTGTTTTGGCATTGCATGGAAGAAGGGATACTGGTCTGTAATGTTCTCGGAGTGCTGGATTTAGAGCGGATTTCTCGGATTTACTCTGCTTTAATGTTGTGGGAACAGTGCCAGTGTGAAGAGAGGTGTTGATGATGCGAGTCAACTGGAGAAGAAATGGCTTGAAGGAGATGAGTGAGGATTGAATCAAGCGGACAGGTAGAAGGGTGATTGGAAAGGATGAGCTAAAAAACTTCTGCCTCCGAGAGTGGAGAGAAGGAGGAGTGAATGTGTGTGTTTGCTGATAAGATGTGTGTGTTAGTTTGTGCTGTGGAAAACTGGCCGTTGATGATCTTGGTGGGAATGTGTTGATTTAAAGGCATGGAAATAAGATGTCGTATTCCTGATTATCTCCATGCATTCTGGCTCTTTTTACTTTTACTTGGAAAGTAGTTGCAAATGCTGTCCTTGCTTATTTTGAATAGAGCCAGCAAAAAAGGACAAAGTTTTGCTTACATCCAGAACTTTAAATCTCTCTTAATTGTGGCCAGCATAGTTTGACCTTTCAGTATTTCCACGCACATAGCAAAATATTATAATAATCTTAGAATCACAGACAATTCTTCCCTCTCTGCTCTTGGTCTGTGTCATTTACTGTACACTCATATTGCAATATGTTGGATAAGAGTTGGGTCAGTTTACATTTAAATATAATCTATGTTAGAATAGAAATTAGGTTTCATCATAAAATCTATGATTGGATTATATCTCTCAGTAATGCAAACTGAACTGATCTTACTGTCAGAAATCAATGAAGAATATACATGAGTTAAATAATATTTAAAAACAGACATTGGACTACATTTACGAATGCAACAATGCAATGGGATCAAAAAAACTCTCTTGATTATATCATCTTGTCCTCTGATACTGGAAGACTTATGCTATTAAAAAATCTTGTTGCGCAAGTTGTCACAGGTGTATTAAATGTGCTTGTCCATTTATTTATTTTGTTTATTGCTTTTCACAACACATATCCTTTCAAAGCAGCTTTACAAAGATGTGTTTTAATGTCAGTACATAAAATCTGCTTTGTCATCCTTGAGCTCCCAGTGAGCAAACATGTATAGCAAGGACTTCGTTACAGTTTATTAATTTCAATATTCGTTGACTCAAACAAAGTTTGACATTATATGATAACTCAATATAACTAGCATTTTGATTTTATTTATTATTATTGGTATGCATTAAATAATAATAGATACTGTAGAAACCAGTTTTGGTGATGACAATAATAATAATAATATAAAAATCTTGATCATCAAATCATCATATGATACTGATTAGTGAAGATCATGTGACACTGAAGACTGGAGTAATGATGCTGAAAATTCAGCTTTAATCACAGGAATAAATGACACTTTACTATATATTCACATAGAAAACAGCTGTTTTACACTGATATAATATTACACTGTTTTACTGTATTTATCATCTAATAAATTCAGCTTTAATCACAGGAATAAATGACACTTTACTATATATTCACATAGAAAACAGCTGTTTTACACTGATATAATATTAAACTGTTTTACTGGTGCACGCTCCCACCAGCAGCAGAGTCTTGTGGGCTCTACTCCAAGTGTGATGGCACCTCTGGATGAACGCGTGAGCGGAGGGAACCACGACTTTGGATTCCAGACTCTGAAAAATAGGTGGCTGGTAACCTAGACTACACTCAAATGGCGAAAGGCCCATGGATGATACAGGTAACGAGTTATGAGCGTACTCAAACAGGAGTTGTTTGCTCAAGGAAGAAGGATTCTGGGACATTATACATCGCAAACTTCTCTATAGATCTTGGTTGGCTTGCTCAGATTGGCTGTTGCTTTGGGGATGGAAACCTGAAGACAGGCTTACACTCGCGCCCAGTAATTTGCAAAACTCTCTCCAGAATTTGGAAATGAATTGGAGACCCCTGTCAGAGACCACGTAAGTCAGGAGGCCATGTGAACACAAAAGATGTGTTCGATGAGAGCCACTGCTGTCTCCTTAGCTGATGGTAATTTAGGTAAGGGATTAGGTAAAGTGTGCGGCCTTCAAGAATCGGTCCGCTAAGGTCAAAACAACCATATTCCCCTGGGAGGATGGGAGGGTGGTGACAAAATCTAGCACGATGTGGGACCAGGGTCTCGTAGGGACAACCAGTGGCTGGAGCAATCCATCTGGGGAATGATTGGAAGTCTTACCCTGAGCACAAACTGAACAAGCCAAAACTAAATCTCGAATGTCGCGAGGCATTCTAGGCCACCAGAATCGTTGTTTGACCAAAGAACTGGGGCGACTGATTCTTGGATGAAACGCTACCTTGGAATAGTGACCCCACTGGATGACCTCGGACCTTACTTCCTCCAGCACATATAACAGAGTCGGCTGGCCACCAGGCGGAGGCGTTACCCCTTCTAAGGCCGATTTGAACTTCGATTCAACCTCCCATCCGAGCGTAGAGACAATGAATGTAGAGCGTAGAGACATAATACACTCGGGAGTAGACAGGCACTTGGAACGGTCAAAAAATGCGAGATAAAGTATCGGATTTAATGCTTTTGGAACCTGGGCGGTACGAAAGGGAAAAATCAAAACGTCCGGGGGAAAAAAGAGCCCACTGAGCTTGCCTGGAGTCTTTTGACGGTTCTGATGTATTCCAAATTCTTGTGGTCAGTCCAGGCTAAGAAAGGCACCCCGACCCCTCTAACCAATGACGCCACTCTTCCAATGCTAGCTTGACTGCCAACAGTTCCCTGTTACAATGTCATAGTTACGCTTGGCTGGTGATAAACGACAGGATATAAACGCACAGAGGTGCATCTTGTCGTCCGAGGAAGAGCGTTGGGAGAGAATCGCAACTACCCCCACCTCTGATGCATCAACCTCCAGTACGAACTGACATGAAGGATCAAGGGCGATGAAGATGGGAGCTGAAACAAAGTGGCTCTTGAGTTTGGAAAATGCAGCTTCGGCTACATTGGACCACCTGAACGTAGTTCTGGGAGAGCTCAAGGCTGTCAGAGGAGTGGCTAGTTGGCTGAAATTGCAGACAAAACGTTGATAGAAATTAGCGAACCCCAGAAACCTCTGCGGGGCCTTGCGGGAATTTGGGATTGGCCAATCTACCACAGCCTCAACTTTGTTGGGATCCACGTGCACTCCCTCCCCACAGACTCAACTTTGTCGGGATCCACGCGCACTCCCTCCAATGAGATGATATACCCAAGGAAAGAAACAGACTGTGCATGAAAAACACATTTCTCTGCCTTGACAAAAAGCCCTTTCTGTAACAACCGTAGGGGCATTCGTCAGACATGCTGAACATGTTCCTGGAGAGACAAAGAAAATATCAGTATGTCATCCAGGTAAACATGAATGAACTTATCTACGATGTCTCCTTGGCTTCTGTCTCGGAAATGGAGAGTAATTATGGCTTGGCCTTAGGTGGAGACATAGCTGGCAATATAACTATGGCACAGTCGTAGGGACGATGAAGACGTAGAGAAGCTGCTCGAGACTGACTGAACACTTCCTTCAGATCGAAATACTCCAGGGGTATGAGTTTAGACAAACTCACCAGCTCCTCCTGCAATACAGAACTAGACACAGATGTAAATGCAGACACAAGACAAGAGGCATGGCACTGCTCGCTCCAATTTAAAATGCGGTTTTGGGTTATACTGAACCAACGAGGGGTGGTTGAGGATAATGGGTGCCAGAGGGGAGTCCGTGATGAAAAAGTCTAAGTCTTCGGAGTGGTTACCTGGCCTGATGAGGGTGACAGTGATCGTTTTGTTGGAGATGTGGTGGTAGGTGTGGCTCATGGTAGTTTCTGGTATGACTGATGGTGTGGGGAACAGGCGGTGAGTTGTTGGTTTCTGTTGGTGAGCTCGGACACCTGCCCCACCTTGGTTATCTCAATGCTTTTTTGCAACCCCCGAGGCCGTCGACATAACCCGGTTCCACTGTATATCTATATTATGACATATGCTCTCAATGACAAATGCGGAAAAGTTAGTTTATGCGTTCATGACTTCAAGGCTAGATTATGCTCTACTGGGTGGTTGCCCTGCACGCTTAATAAACAAATTCCAGCTGGTCCAAAATGCAGCAGCTCGAGTTCTTACTAGAACCAGGAAGTATGAGAATATTAGCCCCGTTCTGTCAAACCTGCACTGGCTTCCTATTAAACACCGAATACATTTTAAAATCTTGCTAATTACTTACAAAGCATTAAATGGTTTATCTCCACAGTACTTGAGCGATCTCTTAACACTTTATAGTCCTTCACGTCTATTGCGATCCCAAAATACTGACCAGCTTATAATACCTAGAATATCAAAGTCAACTGCTGCCGGTCAGCCTTTTTCCTATTTAGCTCCTAAACTCTGGAACAGTCTTCCTAATACAGTTCGGGAAGCAGACACACTCTGTCAGTTTAAATCTAGACTAAAAACACATCTCTTCAACCTGGCACACACATAACATATACATACATTCAAATCATGTAAAATGATTGTTAGGCTGCATAATTTAGATAAACTGGAACCGGGAACATTCCCATAACATCTGATGTACTTGATACATCAGAAGAAGAATGGCATCTACGCTGATATTAGTCTCTGTTTATCCCGAGGTTATCGTGGTCAGCCGGATCCGCGCCGTATCCAGATCAGATGAAGGACCTGCACCTGGACACGAGCACAGCACTGCCCTGAAGTGTCTGCAGAGACCGTGACTTTACTAGACCCTCCCCTGTGACAATCATGAATCCATCTCCAACCAGGTCGAACTGGATTTAATATTGGACTTGAAATGTTGTCAATATAATAATCATGCACTGTTTGGCTGTTGACTAGAGGAGAACTGGTCCTACTGAGCCTGGTTTCTACCAAGGTTTTTTTCTCTATTCTGTTCTTCATTAATTCTGTCACCTGCTGGAGTTTTGGTTCTTGCCGCTGTCGCATATGGCTTGCTCAGTTGGGGACACATAACACATAATATTCTTCAATTTTATTGATTCGCCTGCTCTTTTAGAGCTGCTGTTCAGCCAAAACAAAGTTTGTTTTTATTGTTTTCCTGTGACCACTGTAAAGCTGCTTTGAAACAATCTGTATTGTAAAAAGCGCTATTTAAATAAAGGTGACTTGACATATAAACGTTTATGTCAGGTGTGATTAATCGATTTGGAAGCACTAAATATAACATTATATAATGTTTATATATTTGTAAAAATCTTTTCATATCATTACTTTGCACCAAACATAATGAAATGGTGAAAACGTATTTATTTCATCATTCTGGATTTGAAGACTTTACCTGGGAAATTTTCTGATTCCCTATTGGTGCAGGTGTTGCGCGAGGCCCCGCCCCGCGTGGGCGCGCGCGCGTGCATTAATGACAGCAGAGCAGCCGAACTCACTCCCGCATCAGCACTGGCCAGCAGCGCGTCCCCGCGTACTTCCGCGAGCAGCTGGAGATTATTTTCACTGGATCTTTAAAGGAGGAGCGCGTTCATGAACTGTCAGCCTGTGTCTAGAAGCAGAGGAGAAGCACAGCCATCTAACGCGCGCGGGGCTGGAGAGCGGAGACCCGAGACCGGAGAGCCATGGCGGGATGCTGCATGTCCGCGGAGGAGAAGGAGCGCCAGAGGATCAACCAGGAGATTGACAAACAACTGAGGAAAGACAAGAAAGACTCGCGCAGGGAACTCAAGCTGTTGCTGCTTGGTGAGACTCTCTCACACACACACACACACACACACACACACACACACACACACACACACACACACATAGGCGGACTTACCATTAGTCAAGTGTAGGCAATTGCCTAGGGCCCCCGAACATACAAGGGCCCCAACAAGCAGCCCCTTCCAAAGAACTATAGCACTTGTTTACATTTAAAAAAAATCGCGACAGAGTGATTGCATCTCCCCCGTTGTCTGAGCGGTACGATCGCTCCGCACCCGCTCCGTTGACAGTACAATCGCTTAATTATGACATCTCCTACCGACTTTCCTTTGAAAATAGTTGGCAAAACTGCATTTTCTGGAGGGGAGGGGCCCCTTTTCAAAGTTTGCCTAGGGCCCCGTAGTTGCTCAGACCGCCACGACACACACACACACTGACGGGACAGCTGTGGGAACTAAGGGAAGGGTTTTAAGGGAATGGATCTGAGCAATAAGACACTTCTCTTTTTAAAGAACACACTCCCCAGATTTACTGCTGAAGTGAAAAAAGTTATGAAATTTCACATTTATTCAGGCTTGAATTTGACTTTTTGAGGTGTAAGTCAGTCATATTTATTCAAAGGTAGATGAAAAGAGCTGGAATTATTGTGAGACAGTAAATGTGAAATTAGAGTTTAATTTGATTGATGAATCAAGAGCAGCTCAATATCCCAGAATATATATTCAAGAGAACGATATCTCTCTCATCTTTCTGCTGCACTTTATATGTACAATGATTTTCGTTTATATCATTAGTTTTGGCATTATTGTATTGATCTGTTTAGCTTGTTTTAGAGGCTGATAAAGATATTGTGTGATTTCTGTTTGCAGTTTTTGAGAGTCGTGGAATGTTTCAGAATCTGAACGAATCCTGATTATTGTTACGAAAAATACACAAAAATAACATTTTCAATTTATATGAAAGATCTAAAACTGTGAGAAAATCAAAGCTATTTCAGATCTTTCAAAATCTGAGCTGTGTGTGTGTGTGTGTGTGTGAGTGTGAGAGTGAATGTGTGTGTGATTGTGAGTGAGTGTATGTGTGTGTGAGAGTGTGAGTATGTGTGAGAGTGAATGTGTGTGTGAGAGTGAATGTGTGTGTGTGAGTGTGTGAGTGTGTGAGTGTGTGAGTGTGTGAGTGTGTGAGTGTGTGAGTGTGTGAGAGTGTGAGAGTTGTTCACACAGAAAATGCCAAAATCAATTTTGAATTGTTCCGATGAGTAAAAATGTCTTTAAATTATTATTATTTAATTATTAAAATTAAATTATTATTAAATTAAAGTTTTACTTCAAAGTATACATTTTAAACTTTAACATCTACAGTAACAGTAAGGTTTCAAAGTATGTTTCAATAATCATTTGCTGTGCTTTAAAGAAAGCATTTTATTATATTTGAACTTTAACTTCATCATTACAAACACTTTATTTTAATGTGTCTTTATTAAGAGTAATGATACAGTGAAGCACTGAATAATCATAATTAACATGCATTTACTACAGGCTCAGTTTTACTACAGTAACTACATCTAACGTGAACAAAGACACTGTAAAATAAAGTGTTACAATATAAGTTTGAATAGAAACTATGTGTAATTATTATTTATTTATTTATTATGTGTATTGTATTATGTGTATTTTGTCGGTTCACTTTAACCATATTTCAAAGAAAATAGAATTTATGCAATTACTCATACAGATGTAGCCACTGCAATTAATATGAATTTATTGCAAATAACATGCAATTAGTGTCATAAAACATTACGTTAAGTAATTATTAAGTACTCTTTTTTTTAAAGTAAGTTAACAGGGCAGGAAAGCAGCATTAAGAGTGAGTGAGGAGAGAGATGTCTGGAGGACTGTCGCAGCGTGTGTTTGCGTGTGTGTTTGCAGAGGTTTGGCGTGCGTGTGTTTGTGCGTGTGTTTGCAGAGGTTTGGCGTGCGTTTGCGTGTGTTTGCGCGTGTGTTTGCAGAGGTTTGGCGTGTGGTTTGGGGTTTTGGGGTGTGTGTGAGTCTGGATGTACAGAAAGAGTGGTTGAGCGGCACCGTTGCACACAGCAGTTTCTGGCCGCACGGCACTGGCTCTGTTCTCTCTATGCAAAAGCATGCAAAGCAGAACCTGCAGTGAACTCTAAATAAACTTTCCTCAGCAGCAGAGGCCTGTGTGTGTGTGTGTGTGTGTGTGTGTGTGTGTGTGTGTGTGTGAGCGTGGCGGACCGTCTGTGCAGAGTGTGTGAACTGATGCGTCTCCCGGGAGGTTCATTATTGCTCTGACCGCATGCAGAGCTCGACCCTTGAGACGCACCGAACGCAAAGGTCAAATCAAGCACCGCGTTCACACTCTCTCAGCTGAAACTGCCGGCTTGAGCTTTCTGTACATGCCAAACATGACTCTATTGTATGATGATGAGTTTTACATATTGTAAAACACAACATTTGCATTGTGCATTCATGTGTGTGTGTGTATGTGTGTGTGTGTGTGTGTGTGTGTGTGTGTGTGTGTGTGTACAAAGAGTCAAGTACTCTCAGGTGTGACCAGTGCAATTCAGTTCGGCCGCAGTCTCATAAACATGTTTTATCAGAACGGCCTTGATCTTCAGTTATGAGCGTAATATTAAACACGCTTCAGTGGGTCAAAAGATCGTAACAGATACTACTTTACTGAAGAAATGAAAGAGAAGTTTAGGAATAATTCAGATTAAACAATACTGTGTTTATTTGATTAAAACAGTACTGAATACAGTAAAACAGTGTAATATTATATCAGTGTAAAACAGCTGTTTTCTGTGTGAATATATAGTAAAGTGTGATTTATTCCTGTGATTAAAGCTGAATTTATTAGATGATCAATACAGTAAAACAGTGTAATATTATATCAGTGTAAAACAGCTGTTTTCTGTGTGAATATATAGTAAAGTGTGATTTATTCCTGTGATTAAAGCTGAATTTATTAGATGATCAATACAGTAAAACAGTGTAATATTATATCAGTGTAAAACAGCTGTTTTCTATGTGAATATATAGTAAAGTGTCATTTATTCCTGTGATTAAAGCTGAATTTATTAGATGATAAATACAGTAAAACAGTGTAATATTATATCAGTGTAAAACAGCTGTTTTGTATGTGAATATATAGTAAAGTGTTATTTATTCCTGTGATTAAAGCTGAATTTATTAGATGATAAATACAGTAAAACAGTGTAATATTATATCAGTGTAAAACAGCTGTTTTCTATGTAAATATATAGTAAACTACATGTATAATTTTTTTTTTTACTTTTTATTATTATAATCAAGGTTTCAAAAAGCTCACATTGAATCAGCTGAGCTGTAACTCTATAGACGTCACAGTGAAATGCATTCCTGCCCTTTTCGGGATCATTATTATAAAGTACTCTCGGTTTCGGGGTGAACTCATTCAAATCTGCTCATTTCCATCTGTGTAAAGCATCGCAATGTCGCCAGGACTTTCTCAAGATGCTAATTCATGCAAAGTGGAGATGGCTGGATGGGGAAAAAACACAAGACATTTTCATTTCAAATTTCAAATCCCCAAAATGACCTTTTTTTGTTGTTGCACCTGCTGAACTGAGAAAATCTAAAAAACTAAAAAAATATTTCTTGCCAGCCCAAAAATGTATCCCGGATTCGCTTAATGGCAAAAATCGCTTAATGGTATCAATCGGCAATAATGTTTTTTACTTGCATATGGGAAGCTTGTAACGGCGAGGTGTGTTGTGGATGACGAAAACATGGAAGACAGGGATCAACTGAAAACTCTGTTTATTAAACAAAAATGAACACACTAAATACAAACTGAAAACGGCACACTTGTGCATAAACAACGGACACTCGGAGAATACGGAACATGGAGACACGACAGGAATAGTGACATAGGATCATTAACATCGACAAAGACAAGGGAGAACATGAGGGTTTAAATACACAGGATAACGGGCAACACCTGACCAGACTCACAAGGGGAGTGGCTGACGTGACAGCCGGCGGAACACAAAGAATCACACAGGAGGAAACAGGAAGTGACGAGACACAACATGACTGTACACTAAATTACACACACAAACATGTGTCTTCAATTGGCTGGAAAATCAAATAGCCACGCCCCCAACTCACACCATTGGCTGCTGCGTCTGACTGGAGTTTATCATGCATTATCATTAATATACTGTTTTATTTTTTATTTTTATATTTTCTGTTCTAGTAATTTAATAGGTTTTGGGGAATATGTTTCTGTTCTAAAAAACTAAATTCTCGCTCTAAGAAGCTTGTGTGTGAAGAAGAGTGTGTGATGAAACTGCTGCAGAAAGCCGAGCTGTGAATGAGAGTGAACGCTGAGCTTTATGTAACGCAGCAGTAACACAAACACTCGGCGTCCAGAAAGAGAACAGTGAAAGTGTCAGGAGCCAGAGATCCGTCGCACACTTCCAGAGGAAACACACCTCATTCTGCTCGATCACGCCTCAGTGTCAGACTGCACACAGCATGCTGAAGAAGTGTGTGAAGTGTCTGTGTTTTTAATCAGCAAATCAACCTCAGAAGCCTCAATCTGACCTGGCTGGGAAAATACATATAGTGTATATTTTGAGTGTTTATCTAGTGGAATCTGTCAGAAATCAAGGATTGTTAGTGAGAGTGTGTGTGTGTGTGTGTGTGCAGTGAGGTTGTGTGTGTTACGGGTTAGTGTGGAGACGCTGCTCTCAGCAACTGTTTATTGGCCGAGGCAAGACAGATATTCTGCCACACGACACTTTAAACAAAACTCACTGAAACACATACCGCCCAAATCTGTTTTCTCTTCTCCGTCTCTATCTATCAGCTCTCTGTCCTTTCTCTCTGCTGGGTGAAACAACTGCAGTTTGTTCACGTTTATTTTCTTCAAATATACATTGTTTCATGTTTGACATTGTGAAATGGGATTATTTGGAAGAAAAACAAAACAAAAACTTTTTATATATATATACAATGGAGTTCACTTATCTGGAGTTCGGTTAACTCACCAATTCTATTATGTTGACGTTTTTGAAGTGGAGCCAACAAACTCCCTATTTGTCTTATGTCGATTATTTTATGTCGCCGAACCCTAATATCTCGAGCACAAAAGAGGGACAAATTCGCCACTTCACATGGTTATCTTGTGACTAATGATCGTATCGAGTTCACTTTGCATGCGCTGAGGATCGCGGTCCGTATGGTCCCTCACTCCAGTGACGCTTCACTCACAGTGCCGCAGAAGAACTCGGATAAGTGGCGGAAAAATCAAGCCTTGCAATTCTGTCTTGGAAGAGGAGGCGTGGGGATTTAGCATCATTGTCCACAAATTCTCAGATTACATTGACATTGACAAAGACGTCGTTACTGATAGAAGCATTTGTTTTCAAGCAGACCGTTAAAGGCAAAAAGCAACAAAGCATTTTAGAGTTTGTAAAGAAACCATATTAACCGCGTGTGCAATACTATCAGAACTGTGTCAGAGTGAAATGACTGTATTATGAGCGAATGTGTTTATGTGTGTTGAGACTGTTTATGCTGTGAGTGATCCTTGTGTTTGCAATGTTGGAGAATATAATTAAGTTTCTGAACTTCCTCACCACCATTTTGAAGTGTGTTCACAATCCAGTGTATGACCATTAGGTGAATAATCAAATAGCCGCGGCCCCAACTCACACCATTGGCTGAAAAAACACATAGCCGCCCCCCCAACTCACACCATTGGCTGAAAAACACATAGCCGCCCCCCCAACTCACACCATTGGCTGAAAAACACATAGCCGCGCCCCCAACTCACACCATTGGCTGAAAAACACATAGCCGCGCCCCCAACTCACACCATTGGCTGAAAAACACATAGCCGCGCCACCAACTCACACCATTGGCTGAAAAACAAATCGCTGTGCCCCCAACTGACACCATTGGCTGAAAACAAATAGCCGTGCTCCCAACTCAGACCATTGGCCTAAAAAAACATAGCCGCGCCCCCCAACTCACACCATTTGCTTAGCCAGTGTGTCTGGCTGAGTTTAGATGAGTTGATCGTGCATTATTTAGCATGCTTCATCACTGATATACTATTTGCTTTTGTTAATATTTAATTGTTTTTCTTCTGCTTTTAGTTTTAGTGTTAGTTAAGGGTAATAAGCCAATATATTCCCCTCTCTTCACTGTGAGAATAGTCCTCAGCCCTTGTCCTCTTCCAGCTGTCCTGAGGAAAGACACAGCAGCTGGAGAATATAAACACCGCTCTGGCTAGCCTGTCTGTCGCTACAGTAGCCAAACACTAAACAGATTTCACTTTCGTTCATCTCCGAGGAAAATATACTAGTGAGAAGCGGACAGATTCACCCAACCATTTGTGTTATTCATCAAAGCCATTCAATTTGTTCATTTATGAAATTATGTATTGAAAATAAATTATTATAATGCTCTATAATGTGGGGATTCTGGAATTGGCATCGCATCATTAATACTGATCAACCCATCGGAATCATTTCAAAATGGACAATATTTTTATATATAATATATATTTTTATTCCTGTGATCAAAGCTGAATTTTCAGCGTCATTACAAATTATATAATTATATTATGATCATTTGATGATCAAAAAACATTTTAGATGTTCAATTTCTTGTTTAACATGAGTTTACTGTCACTTTTACAATCTTAGAATAAAAGTGCTTATTTTCTTCTTTTCTAAAAAAGAGAGTACAAACTAGTTGAAGCTTTTTTTCTGATTAATTAAAGAATAAGTGTTGATTAGAACAGAAAGATATTCACTCTTACAATATACAGAATATGCATTTATACATCATATACAGTGGAGTTCACTTATCTCGACTCACGGTTGACTCGCCAATGCTATTATGTCGACGTTTTTAGTGGAACCGCCAAACTCCCTATTTGTCTTAGCATTTTCTTATCGTTTATGTCGATTCTTTTATGTTGCATGTTTTATGTCCATCACGGTCTGTACGGTAACAACTTGCACACAAATCAAGTCTTACAGATTCTGTCTTGGAAGAGGAGGCGTGGGGATTTAGCATCATTGTCCAGGAATTCCCAGATTACATTGACATCGACAAAGACGTCATTACTGATAGAAGCATTTGTTTTCAAGCAGACCGTTAAAGGCAAAAAGCAACAAAGCATTTTAGACTTTGTAAAGAAATCATAGTAACCGCGTGTGCAATACTATCAGAACTGTGTCCGAGTGTGTGTGTGTGTGACTGTGTTTACGCTGTAAGCGATCATTGTGTTTGCAATGTTGGACAATATAATTAAAGGTTTGTATGGAGAATGGAAGGTGTTTTTATTGTATACTGGTAAATCTCTGCTGTTAGTTGGTGCACATATGCCTTTTGTTGTTAGCAAACATATACAGTGTATGTACATTTTTTTAGCATGCCGATCGCTTCATCAAACAAATCGCCATATTGGCTGTTGGTTATCTCGATGCTCGGTTGCTTTTCTGCAATCCCCGAGACCGTCGACATAACCAGATTCCACTGTATATACTAATACCTGGCATTTTACAATGGTAATTTGTCCAAAAACATGGTATGTATTTTGCATCAGTGCAGAGACAGGATTTATGTGTCTCTTCTCTCTTGTAGGCACAGGTGAGAGTGGCAAGAGTACGTTCATTAAACAGATGCGGATCATTCATGGCTCGGGTTACACTGACGAGGATAAGAAGGGCTTCATTAAACTCGTCCATCAGAATGTGATCAGCGCCATGCAGTCCATGGTCCGAGCGATGGACATGCTGAAGATCGCTTATGCTAAATCAGAGAACCAGGTACCACACACACTCACACACACACACACTCACACACACATACACATTCACACACACGCACGCACGCAAACACACACACACACACACATCTGGAAAGTGTAGATAGACATTTCTGCTAAATTTGAAAACTTTCTAGACTAATTTTGTCTGGGCCAATCAGGCGTTAGGGGGCGGAGTTAGTGTAAATATCCTCTGCCAGCCGGGTAACTAAACACTGGGATATTTTATTTGTGTTGCATGGCAGTCGTACAGGATATAGAATGCAAAGGAATGGCATGAGGTTGAGTAAATGATGACAGAAATTCAGAAATGTCAAAAATGTATTTTTTCCTAGAAAGTGTAAATATACTTATTATAGCACCATCTAGTGTTGAACCTAGGGTTAGTGTGTGTCGGGGCAGACGCCATCCTGTCACATATTAAAATCTGGAAAATAATGTTCACAATCTTCTCTACCCGACCCCTAAAAATGTGCCAATGAAGCAAGACAAAATAAATGCTCATATTCAAGATAATCTGTGATCTATATATTATCGAATGCTTCTCTGTATACTTACCTCGTTTGAAGGAGGCTTAGAAACATCTGGAATTCATTTTGGTTAATGTTTTTAATAATGATTGGTCAGACGTGTGAACTTCATAATCATGCTTTTTACGCTCAATGGCAAAAATCACTTAATGGTATCAATCGGCAATAATGTTTTTTACTTGCATATGGGAAGCTTGTAACGGCGAGGTGTGTTGTGGATGACGAAAACATGGAAGACAGGGATCAACTGAAAACTCTATTTATTAAACAAAAATGAACACACTAAATACAAACTGAAAACGGCACACTTGTGCATAAACAACGGACACTCGGAGAATACGGAACATGGAGACACGACAGGAATAGCGACATAGGATCATTAACATCGACAAAAACAAGGGAGAACACGAGGGTTTAAATACACAGGATAACGGGCAACACCTGACCAGACTCACAAGGGGAGTGGCTGACGTGACAGCCGGCGGAACACAAAGAATCACACAGGAGGAAACAGGAAGTGACGAGACACAACATGACTGTACACTAAATTACACACACAAACATGTGTCTTCAATTGGCTGGAAAATCAAATAGCCACGCCCCCAACTCACACCATTGGCTGCTGCGTCTGGCTGGAGTTTATCATGCATTATTATTAATATACTGTTTTTTTTATTATTTTTTATATTTTCTGTTCTAGTAATTTAATAGGTTTTGGGGAATCTCGGTATATTTACCTCATTTGAAGGAAGCTTAGAAACATCAGGAATTCATTTTGGTTAATGTTTTTAATAATGATTGGTCAGACGTGTGAACTTCATAATCATGCTTTTTACGCTCACCGGTTTGTCTGTTCCGCTCCGCTTGAGCTCGCATTAATTGGCTGTTTTCTTGACCGCACGCTCTCATTGGTCCCCGGGGAGTGAGCGCTGGATGCTGATTGGCTGTGCTTGTCTCTGCAGGCTCATGGCACGCTGGTGAATGATATAGAGGTGGATAAGATCATGAGTTTGGACGAGGCCCAAGTGAAAGCCATCCGCAGTCTGTGGAACGACTCTGGGATCCAGGAATGCTACGACCGGCGGAGAGAGTACCAGCTCACCGACTCCGCCAAATAGTCAGTCCTGCAATCGTGCAGCAGTTCAAGTCTCCGTGTTCTTGACATGTTTGGGACTGGGAACTCTGCAGACACTGAATGCTTTCTGACACTGAATTGCATGTTATTTGCAATTAACTGAAGATATATTGTAGTTGAAATATATATTAAATGCAATTAATAGAACTTAGCAGGTTTACTGAAGCTCTTTAAATTTCATCTTTACTTTTATTGTCTTCAAAAGATGTACTGACAAACATTTATGGAAAACTTATTGACATTTCTATTGAAACTTGTGTGTTAGCGATTTAGTTTACATAAAATATATGAACTTTCAATGCGATATCAAAGTCATAAAATGACGAATGTTAGTCAACACAACAAAAGATGATTAAAACCTAACTATTACTTTAAGAAAAAGAGTGTATTAATACGAAGTGCATGTTTTAAAAGTGTGTTTAGAAAGTCATGAAAGTGCTCTCTTTTATTTCTCTCAGTTTGTTTAAAAACTGTACTTTTAAGATGTGCATTCAATGTAATTATTATTTAATGCTCTTCTTTTCACAGCATTAGAAGTATTTAATCCGGTCATCTGAATCTCTCTATGTCCAGAATATCTGTGTGTGTTATTGTGATGTAACTCCTTCATGATCATTTCCTGTGCCATGATCTGACCACAGCGTTTGTTTCGTCTCATAACAGCTATCTGGCTGATCTAGACCGGATTTCAGACGCTGCGTATGTTCCCACAGAGCAGGACATTCTGCGGGTCCGGGTTCCCACCACAGGAATCATCGAGTATCCGTTCGACCTGGAGAACGTCATCTTCAGGTGACAATCTTACACACATATAACTGCATCCGCACACATGAACATTCATTTTACTGTTCATCCAACTTGATGAAAATCCACAACACTTACAGCCAGATTTACTAAATGGATAATTAATGTGAGTGCAATTCCATTAAAACTTCAAATCACCTTGATTCATTTCAATTCTCTCCCATAGATTTAGAATCTGAAAGACAAACTCCTACAAATGCATTTGCAATAAAGATCAGTCCCAAAAATTACCCTGTGCACGACGCTAATACAGTAATACCTCGGTTTACGAGCGACTTGGTATACGAGCAAATCGGTGTACGAGCATTGTATCGGTGTACGAGAAAAAATTTCCCTCACCCACGCGCATGTTTTGTGTGGAAAAGTCCTAACGCTCAGCATGGTCGTGCGCATTTTTACTGGAAATATCCTAATGACAGCCTCTCATAACAGTCACACGGTTCCAACCCCTTTATAACCCCTTAAATCATTCATTCTCTCAGCCTCGCTCTGTTTGGCTGCATCATTCACCACAGTGATACTTTTAGAAGTGATAACATTAATTGTGATTTCACTCTGGATTATCACTTTGTTTGTTTTCTGCACTATTATAATAAATTCTCTCATTTGCACTTGAATCCAGGTTTTGTGTTTTCCCCCTCCCTCCTCTGTCTCTCGTCTCCTTCATGCCAGCAGACGCTGCTCAAAGTGTTTTACAGTAAATTGTCAAGTATTTTTAGAGTTTAATTGTCAATTATTAATTAGTATTTATGAGATCTTAATGGTTATAATTTTAACTGTAATTAATAGGGTAAAACAAAAAAAATATTCAAAATGGGCATTTATGGTCGTGTGGAACAAATTAATTGATTTTTAATGCATTCTTATGGGGAAATTTGTTTTGGTGTACAACCATTTTGGGTTACGAGCTCTTGGAACGAATTAAACTCATAAACAGAGGTATTACTGTACGTCTATCGCTTAGAAAATATGGTTTTCACTGCAAATAGCCTCTGTTCATCAGATGTTTTTCAGATATATATATGGTATAAAACCTGTTGAAGCATCCAGAGGGAACTCATGGCCATCTTGTTTGCGCTGCATGTTTGTGTAATGAGCGAGCAGCTTTATCTCGTCGTGTTTGATGGCTCTGATCTCTTCAGGATGGTGGATGTCGGGGGTCAGAGATCTGAGCGCAGGAAGTGGATTCACTGCTTCGAGAACGTCACCTCCATCATCTTCCTGGTGGCACTGAGCGAGTACGATCAGGTCCTCGCCGAATGCGACAACGAGGTGAGCTTCTGCTGGAGTTGGGCTGGTTTCAGCCTCTGACGTCACGCTCATGTGACCCGATGTGTGTTTCTCTCCAGAATCGCATGGAGGAGAGTAAAGCTTTGTTTAAGACCATCATCACCTATCCTTGGTTCCAGCAGTCGTCTGTGATTCTCTTCCTGAATAAGACCGACATCCTGAAGGAGAAGATTGTTCACTCTCACCTGGCCACGTACTTCCCAGAATTCACCGGTGAGTCACTGACAGCAGTTTCCTTGTCATACTCTCACACTAAACGGACATGTTTTGAATAAGCACTTACTTCATGAGCACTAAAAACAGCCCGTTATATACAGTATGTAATCCAGACGAACTACTTCTGCCCTGTTGTGATTGTCATGTGATCTAGCAGCGTGAGTTGAGTCGCTTTACTGGCATGCATAAATCCTCTCCTGTGGCATCATGGGATAGTAAAGTGTCCATCGTATGAGCACTTCAGAATCTCACCGGGAATAACTCTTGAGTGCTGTGAATTCAGACACACTACTTTTGTTACATACTGTTATTATATACAGTAACGCCTTGAGATACGAGCGTCCCAACATACGAGTATTGCGAGATACAAGCAAGCCTTCCTGCAATTTTTGCTTTGAGATACAAGTAAATATTTGAGATACGAGCAGCTTACAGACACTAGCAGCACTCGGAGCAGCTCAAGCTCCTCATTTATGGGTAATTGCATATGATCTCCACTAGAGGCAGCTTGGTTTTACAGCGGGGGTTACCGGGGGCAACGAGTGATTCAGGAGTATTAAGCTGAGAGCAGCACGAGTTATGAGTGTTCAATAATAATAAATATGAGCTTCTGAGTCTATCCAACACACAACACGGGAAGAAACACTACACTTCTGTATTGTGTTTATCTACGTAATCCCTCACTTATACACTATAATTGTGTGTGTGTGTGTGTGTATATATCTATAACAATCAAAAACATGTTTTTCCATTGTTATTAGCACTAATAAGGGAGTTTTTTAGAGGGCTGGAATGGATAAAAAAAAAATGTTTTTTTTCTTATGGGAAAAATGATTTGAGATACGAGCAACTCGAGTTACGAGCTCATCCTGAAATTACGCTCGTATCTCAAGGCATTACTGCAGTAGGGAAGTGTGTGATTTCAGACATGATTGCTTGTATTGCAGGAATAATGAATCATGTCCAGGTTAAAGATAAACTGCAATATCTTTAATATATAGTTCAACTTCATATAAAACAGTCCTTAAATCTAGTTTAAAGCATAGAGACTGTTTGTCTCGTGACGGTTCATCTGCTTCCAACATTTTTATACTGTTTTCATGGAGTGTAACCATGAACTAAATTATCTAAATTATTTATTACTAAATCATATTTTATAGCTTGAACTAACCTCAAATTATATGATATTATTGATATAACTTCTCACACATACATATACACTTTTTTTTTTACATATAAGTTTCATTCTTTTGAGGATTTTTATATTCAACTTTGAAACCAAAAAGAAAAAAATGTAATGGATTTTAATTCAAAAGCTTTGCTAATGACAGTAAAGGTGTGTTCAAGTCCCTGCGTGTTTTAATGAAGAGAGGAGTGAAAAAGCATGCCCTGACATCACTGACCCACAGATGCTGTTGTTTCTCAGGTCCCCAGAAAGACCCAAAGTCGGCACAGGAGTTCATCCTGAAGATGTACCAGGAGGAGAACGAGGACAAAGACAAAACCATCTACTCTCACTTCACCTGCGCCACGGACACAGAGAACATCCGGCTGATCTTCGCTGCGGTCAAAGACACCATCCTGAGACACAACCTCAAAGAGTTCAACCTGGTGTGACCCCGACCTGCCCCGGGGTCAGAGGTCGCTCGGCACTGCTCTGAGGAGAGCGGCGGATCCGAGGTGGATGGGTTCCTGAAAACAAGCCTTCAGTCCTAACAGAGGGATAATGACATCATCTACAGCAGATGCTGCCGTTTGTTCTTCATGCGAGTAGAGTTTACACAGGATGCGACTTACAGTGATTTAAGCACATGTAAAATAGATCAAAGTCTCAAACTGCTTTAGTAAAAGAGCTTTTAAAGGAACGGTAGAGGGAAACGTTTACATGTTTATGTAAAGATTAATTCTGGATCTTTAGTTTAGTTGTGGTTTTAAAGTCCTTGCGTCGCTACTAGAAATGAAGGACATTATGTTACTGGTAACACTTTACTGTAAGATTTCTAATAATAATGAACTGCACTTCTACTGCATTTATTAATCTTTCTTCATTTCAACATTTATTAAAATCAACAGTTAGTGAACTGACATGAACAAACCATTTTTATTTACTAAAATGAACAGATTAATAAATACAGTATAATATTTTTCTCATGGTTAGTTGATGTTAACAAATGAAACTTTATTCTAAAGGGTTACCATCTTATTTTATTATTTGTAAAAACAAAATATATATTTACTTGGTGTTAAATTTTACATTTGTAAATCTTTCCCATGCATTTCCATAAAGCGTGGTTTGCTAGCGTAATCAATCCCTGAAGTGCCTTTACACTCTTTCTCTGCTTTCATCATATTTATTAAACAAGGATATACAGCCATTGTGTGTCGTTTCATTACAATTACAATAAAAACAAACAAAATGAAAAATACATTAAATGTGCATTATTAAAACTGACAAGAACAAAATGTCATGCTTTTCTTTGCCTTTAAAGTCAACATGATATGGCAGAATTCACACTTTCACTTTCTTAACGTCATGCATTTCCAATTTCAACTAAATATATCATTAAAAAACATAGAATGCAAGAATCTTGTGCAAAAGATTGATTTATATTTATATATATGATCCACCTGGAAACTTGTTTGCTGTTATTGCTGTAAGCTTTACTATATTAAAGTTCTGATTATTCCATTAAAATCAGCATGACTTGATTAAGTATGGGGAGCTTTGAGAAAAGCTGCAGTGACAGGCAGGGCAAAGAAAGCATGTCATGTGACACTCCTCACGCACACGAACAGAAGCCGAATATCACAGTTCATATTTGTGTTATAATACAGGTGTGTCAGTTCTGATGAAACCAGACCATGTTTCATGCAAACGCACATTAAACATCCCTGCTCTCCTGCTCACAGATCCGCACATTCATACACACACATACAGTGTGTTGGTCATTAACACACATATAAAAGCACACTGTAGTGTGAGTCGAGGCACATTGTAAAGAACACGTGAATGAGCGCCGGCTCAGTCTAACAGTCATTACCGGCGAGCTCCCCGGGCTCAGTGAAGGACTGTTGCATTGTGGGTAATGCTGAGATTGGCACTGCACAGCAGCAGAAAGGCACAGCAGCAGCTCGACCCGCGTCACTTCGGCAGACTCTCCCGGGCATCCTCGAGCTTGGAGAGAACCCACTGAGAACGACAGAAACACACACTCTCGAGGTTACGGTTTCACACACAGCTGCAGAAATCATGCAGGGGATTGTGAGACGCGTGTGTGATGTGTGAGTGACACCAACAGTGAAGCACTGCCTTCTCTAAACAGTCAACAGATCATTTGTCCTGATTGCTAAAAAATCTACAAGAATCTCTTGCGGTCAAATCTGATTCTATTCATCTAGGAATATTTCTTTTTTTCACTTCTTTAGAATGATATAAAACTGGGTAAAGTTTTTGGCACTTGCTATGAACATGTTTTTTCCATTGTTATTAGCACTAATAAGGGAGTTAAGAGTTTTTTTCTGTTATTTCTTATGGGGAAAATGATTTGAGATACGAGCAACTCAAGTTACAAGCTCAACCTGGAACGGATTATGATCGTATCTCAAGGCTTTACTGTACTGCATAAATACAATTTAGTCCCATAAAAATATAATATAGCAAAATAACAATTATGATCAGAATAAAATCTAGCACATTATCTTCATTGTGAACAGCAGCAGACGCTTGTGAAATCATCGCCTTCTGAGGTTTAATCATTACAGTTCCTTCATTCCATCCCAAAATACAAGAGCTCTTAATATAATAAGGCTTCTGTTATAGCATGAATGATATTTTGATTGAACTGAACGCAATACCTTTGCTAGTTCTGGGGTCTTGAAATTGATGATCTTCCCAAACTCTTTGGCGTGAAACACGGACTTGACTCTCTCCTGTGGACAGAAGTAGTGTGTGAGTGAGGTTTGTTCGAGAGATATGGCTGTGATGTGTGTGAGAGAGTGTGTGTGTGTGTGTGTGTGTGTGTGAGAGACGCACCTTGGCCTCGATCCGCAGTCTCCTGCCCTCCACGATCATGGGGGCTTTGGTGAACTCGTCGAAGAGATACTGCCACTCACACGTCAGCTGCCCGAACGTGCCTTTGGTCACGAAAAATATTCCTCTGCAAGAGTCAGATCACACACACTGAACCGCTGGAAAACACACACGATTCAACAGCACATTCATGATCATAAAGCACACACATGTTCTGCTGCATTACTGATCCAATCCAGTGAGGGGAAGTTTAATATGTTTGTTGAGATTCTCGACTCGATACGGAGAGATGAAAACTCTGTCATCATGTACTCCAAACACAATAACTTATATTATTAATATAATATTAAATATAAAATATATAAAATATAATATTTTTAAATGAAAGCGAGAGATTTCGATCCTTCCACTGAAGATCCAGGTAATCAAAGCTAAGAAGATTCAAAAGATCACGGAGGCGTCCTGAAATAAATCCATATGAACAGAGCATCTTAACCCAATATATAACTGCTTTATATGACACATTCTGCTGAATTTATTCATGTACACACACTCCTATACACGCTCTCTCTCACACACACACTCATATACACTCCTACACACACACCTTCATTCACTCACTCACTCACTCACAACACATCAAACACAGAATCTTGTGCATGTGTGTGTTTATTTGTGAATAAATGAAATCTGTTCTCATATACAGCGATCATGTTTCTCCAAAACACTTGGATTAGCACCGTCAGTGCTTATGCGTCGGAACTGGTTTGAAACCGCGCACGTCCACGTCCGTCCACTGACGCCCCACCTTCATATCACGCATGAACCGCGCTCGTATCACATTCATTCCACTGACAATGTGGATTCTGTAAGTGTTTGTACGTGGAACGTTTGCGAAGCGTGTGTGTTTGGACGCGCTCCGTCAGTGATTCATGCGTCGGGCGTGCGTCGAATGTTCGTGGAATACTTTGGTCAATTTCTCGACGCACAAGCACGCACAAAACCAATCTGTGCGTGATCGGCTGTGTGACTGGCCCTTAAGACGTAAATGAACATGCAAATAAAGGCACTTTGCATAACAGCATAAATTATTATTACTAATACAATTATTACGTAAGGTTTTTTGTCATATTTACACAACAAAGTGTAAGAAATTCAAGAATTCAAGTTACAGTTTTGTTTTTATATGAAAATGGACCTGTAATACAGATAAATAACTATTCTAAAGTCTAAGCGGCAGTGAAACACAGCAGTTACTGCTAGAGCGCATTTCTGGGGATTATAAACTCACGACACAAAGATTGTCAAACGGCATTCAGACAGAACCTGAAAATTGGCAAGACCTGGTTTCTTATCAGAAGGAAATCTTAAAAAAAAAAAAAATTCTTTTAAAGTTGTTTTCAACTGAGATTGTGTTACTGTGATATTACTGGCCTAAACTCTACACAGCGTGATCTGTATCCGTGCGGCGCGGATACGAGCGTGCGCGTTTGACCTTCATGCAATATCAGGGCTTACAGAAATCCACCTACCTTTTAGTGATCATCAGGAAATCGGAGTCGTTCACCTTAGCATGAGCAAAGTACCTGTACTTGGCAAAGCGTCCGTTTTCAATACTCTACAAACCAAACGGAGAAATCAGTGAATGTTTCTGTGAATATGGCGATGGAGAGGGAGGAATGACAGAACTGATCAAAAGCTCAAGCTCTTCTTCATACACTGTATTTGACACTAGTTTTATGAACTTTAAAACCAACTCAACCAGAGTTTTTAACTCTGCGACATTAGAGTGTCTGTGAACTGGTTGAACTGATGATCTGGATGCAAGAATGCAAAGTTTCTAGAATTTCCCTAGTTAAAACATCATTTAAATGCAAAAGGTAAGCAAAGGTTTATTCCAGTGTTTTGCAGAAGACTAAAGTCGCGTTCTACACTCCTGCTCCAGTGAGTAAGAATAACCCTGCAATGCATTGTGGGATTGAGTGGGGATGAAATGATGAAAAATGCACTTGGAAACAGACTTTATTCAGGGTAAATGACAGATGATGGTGTGGAACAAAACATCTGAAGGAACAAAACAAAGACTCCTAATCATAGAACAGCGATATTTACTTGCACTCTTTGCACACTAACTACTCAAACAGAGTAAATGATTCCGATGCACGTGACACGACCAGATGGATTATCCATTCCCGCGATTAAAAGAAGTCAAATGTCAGCGGGTCGCGGTCATCATCATCAGTGATGGTCTGTGAACATGACGAGAGAGAAGAGTGAACGCCGCTCCACTAACAGTGCTAACAGGCACAGCGGGGCTGAGGCGCACCGGGTAACAAGCGCATACTCATGACTGCATCCATTTTTAAACCATAGATGGAACAAAAATTCAGCTTTAACAACAGCTTTTGATGATGCATGTGGAAATTTGGTTGATCATGAACAGCAAAGTTGATTCTACGCTAATGTGTTTTTAAAACGCTGTAGATTTAGCAAGTGAGAATCAATACAATAAACGCCTGTATTTTGAGTTAAAGGAATTGTTAATTATTTTCAAGCAAGAGTTTTCAATAATGGAAGTAGATGTAATGTATAGTATTTGGGGTGAAGAGCACAATAACAAAGAATCGGCTGACTTTACCATCTGTTGACATGAAATGGTTAGTTTCAGCTGGTAAATATCATGTATTAACTTGGATGTCCACTTTACAATTATATTAAATATGATGGAAAATATTATATTAAATTGCATAATATATTCATTTGGTACTACTGCACATCTTTATTAAATTATTATAGGATTATAGGTATTTGCATAAATACTGTGATCGTGTGTCTGTGGGGTAGTTTATTTTCACACACTGTTTAATGAAAGCATGTATTTGTTCTGCAGTCACACACTGTTGGAAGAGTGATTAGTGTCGGCGTGGGTCTTCAGCTCCGCTGTACCTCACATCTCACAGCACTGCTCCTACTATCTTTCACAAGCTACACAACAACACAACACTACTGGACAAAGATGAAACTTTCTGGACTGCATGTGTCCACGCACACTATCAAATGTGTATCAAATGTGTACACACTCAGCACTGATTCAGAGGTAACGCAAATGCTCATCTGGATCTATAACACATCAAGGGTCTGGCACTCATAAATCTGCTTAATAAAGTTTTACACATGCATCCTATAGAATCTGACTGATCCCATTCAAAACTGTGTGTAACTCCTCCTGCACATCTGATGTTGCATCAGTTACAACTAGCAAGACTTCTTCGGCCAACCAGCTTCATCAGCTATGGTGGAAAATCTATTCTAGACTAAAACAGACACTAACTAGCACTAAACCAGCTCTAACAAGCACAACAATTCATGCTGGTATAAGCTGGATGTTTAATGACAATGGTGGGTGTTTAAGATAATGGCAAAGTATTTTGGAGCAAGAAACAACTGCAAATAAATCAGAAATTGTGTGTGTGTGTGTGTGTGCGTATATATATATATATATATAAATAAATAAATAAATAAAGTAGTGTATGTGTTATGTATATACGTATCTGGGTTGCTGACATGGATATATTACCAAGTTGTAATGTTTAAATAAATAAATATTAAACATGAACACTACTGTTAAAAAAATTCAAATCTCACAAGATTTAATTAAATGCTGTTCTTTTAAACTTTCTATCAATCAAAGAATCCTGAAAATATATCATAGTTTCCACAAAAAGTAAGCAACTGTTTTCAATTCTGATAATAAATCAAATGTTTGTTGATCATCAACTTTAATCACAGGAATAAATTACACTGAATTAAGCGTTCCTGTGTGCCTATCAGTAGAGAGCAGCGCTTGCAACATCAAGGTCATGGAGGTCATGTCGCATTTTAGCAGTTTATTTAAATCTTGCAATATTTGTGCATTCACTAGAATATTTAAACAGCACTATGTAATTGTGTTGTGTGTTGTTTTAAACTGTGCTGTTGTCAGTCTGTTATCCTGCATCATGACATCTTTTAAGCGCAGTGGCAGTAAGCTGAAGCGCAGCAGTGAGTGTGAAGCGTCACCTGCAGCATCTGGCTGCCGAGTCCCTCTCTCTCCCGGTACGGCCGGATCACTCCGTCCTCATGGATGAAGCGAGGAGGACGCAAACTCTCCACATCCTGAGACGTCTCTGCCGCTCTGCGTTCACATCAAGACAGAAATGTGTCAGGATGACGAAGCTCTTTCCTGAGCAACACACACAGATTCACAGCGCACCGCTTGATGCCCTGGAAGGTGCTGCTGGCCATGTCAATGATGCCTCCTGTCGGTCTGGTCAGAGCGCCAACCAAGCCCTTGCCCACGCCCTTAAAGAAGCCTGCCGCGCCTTCCTTCTGCGCGCCTGCACACACACACACACGGCCGTGACATGCCTGTCCAGCTGAACACACAGGTAAGCAGACTGTCGACACTGAAGTTTACCTTTAATGGGTTTAGTCACGATGCCCGTGATGCCGCTCACGAAACCCTGTGTGGCAGAGATCATATTCATGTTTTTACATTGTACATCACAGTGGATAAAGCAGTAGATCCCTAATACACATTTTTATTTCATCAGATTATAGTTTAAGATTATAGATTATATATAAATTTATATAATCTTAAACTAAACTGTAAAGCACAAATTTAACAAGTGTAGTTGAACCAAAGTGCTTCACATTGTTAATTTGCTCTCAGGATTAATTGATTAAATCAGAGCGATTAACATGAGGGAGAGTGCAAGTGTGAACCGGTTTGATACATTTGTTTATTTTTGTGGCATTATCCACATGCAAAGTTGGTTGATAACATAACTGCAATAAACTAATCCCTTCATTAACAATGACTTGTTTACATAATATATCAGGAAGATTGTTTCAGAGTTTAGGAGCTCAACAGGAAAAGCAGTTGACTTTGATATTCTCGGTATCATCAGCTGGCCAGTATTTTGGGATCGCAATAGACTTCATGTTTATTTGATTTATTATAGTGTTATGCGTGTTAGTATCTGATTGTTCCATGTAAAGCGCACTGGTCAGCTCGTGTGATATGAATAATCACTCACAGACACCAGTCCCTTCCCTCCTCGCGTCAGTCCTTCTCTCAGTCCGCTGGGCTGCTTGTTCATGGCCTCGCGTCTCTTCTGCTGGTACTCCTCATCCATGGTCATGGCGGCCACACCTTTAGCCATCGCCCCCGTGATGCGAGACGCCGCTCCCGCCAGCCCGCCTGCCAGGAGACGCACACATCAGCGACAGCTCAGCGTTACAGCGCTGGATACACTACACCTGAACCTCATGATTCATAAGAGCGTACGCACCAACAGCCCCCCCGACCAGCGCCTTCACCCCCAGCGCCATGCCCTCCATGAACTCCTCCGGGCCCTGGATGGCCCCCTGCAGCACAAACACACAGTCTCACTACACACACTCCTCAACACCACAGCTCTCAACTAAACCACTTCCTGGGAATGAGAAACTGTTGTTATGTAATAAACACTGTCATGTTGTCTTGTGTTTGGGAACATGATCGTGTGAGACGCTTCTGGAGGAATTCATCATTCTGATCACACACTTTGAAGCAGGCGTTTCAAAGCCAAACCAACATTGAGACGCTGCGATGCCATTGGTCCACCCGTTACTCCAGTCATCCAATCACAGCCTCTCTTCAGGCAGTCATGTTAGAGGTTGTCGTGAGGCATTTATTTGGTAATTCCATCGCAGTGTAAATAATAAAGCATGTGCTCAGTTGAGTGTGTATGTTTTACATGCATTTCTAGAATCTGTGCATATTGCATAAAATAGATGGATGGAAATAACAATTCCAAAAGCTTAAGCGTGTAGCAACTGTGAGCAGTGAGCTGTGTTTGCCTCTGATCCAGTGCTGTGTGTGAGGAGTGTGTGTGTCACCTGATACGGCTCATAGAAGAAGGCCTCGACGCCCTCAGACAGACCGCGGATCAGTCCGAACGGATTCCCGAGGACGTCTAGACCCAAAACCAGAACATACATCTGTTTGATAGCCTGAAACACACAGCACAGCAGTTAGTGGTGACGCGTGTGTGAAGCGCAGGGACTCAGAGAGTTGAAGGCTCACCTGTTTGGAGTAATGGCGCACCACCTCCCACTGCAGCTGCTGAGTGGTGCGGAACTGGTACTGCAGCTCGAAGAACGCCAGCCTGCACACACACCGCTCATGATCTCTGTGCAGTCGTGTGTGAGTGCTGTGCACAATAACCTGCCGCACAGATCACACACTGGGTACTGTATCCCACAATGCAACACGCCCGCCTATCCAACTTCAGAAAGGTCCGTTAGGTTTGAAAGAAGTTTATACTTTGTTTTATTTTAAATAAACGTTGATCTTTTGAATTTTCTATTAATCATAAAATCCTGATTCATGGTCACAAAAAATTATATTAATATTATATTTCAACATTGCTAATAATCAGAAAGTTTCTCGAGCAACATATTAGCATAATTTCTGAAGGATCAAAAGGGCTTTATTTTCAAACAGAAAACATTTTAAACTGCACTGATATTTCATAATATTACGTTTTACTGCATTTTTGATCAAATAAATCCAACTTTGGTGAGAAGAAACTTCTGTCTAAACATAAAATCCTGTTTACCACAAAATCAAACTCTTTTTTCAGTAATGCCATTTTATTTTTTACCTTTTTTGTGTGTGTGAAAATGTCTAAAATAAACATTAATAAACGAGATGATATCAGGATAGCGCTTAATGAATTAAACGACGAAGTTATTTGTGTTTCACATACCATTTTCAAAAAGGTTTTATCATCATTAATTAAAACTATTAAATCAAGTTCAAATAAAATAAAATCATTAGATGGAACAATAAACATTAACAATGTTGTTTTATCAACTGAAATGATTAAAAACTGAACTAGAACTGAATTGGGAATAAAAATAAATTTATATAAATGACAAAACTACATACAAAAATGCATAAAAATGAAAGTAAAAATAAAACCTAATTCAAACTATTAAAGTCCCCCTGTAGTCAATCCTTTTGTCCCTTAAAACTCATCTTTGTTCACGTTTAAACAGGTTTTCCTGCGTGGGGAAATTATTCATGGCTTAAAATAGCTTGAATTTAACATCCTGGTTTTATTTAGTACACGCGGAAACATGAATATGCAAATGAGTCATTACATTTACTGCAGTAAACGCTGCACAATGACGAGAGGAAATACAGGTTTAATTCAGCCATAAATGCTTGAACCACAAACTGAATCGGAAAAAGAGAAAGAGTGAATCTACAAGTTTATATCAGAATGGTAATGAATCGCTCTTTACAGTGCCGGTAATTAATGTGATTAGTCTTTTGCTTACGATATTAATCATCATGTGTTGGTAATGTCACACAAACCATGTTCCACTAATGATATGCGAAGCCCCGCCCCCTCTTGACAGGATTGGTTATAAAGTCGTTTGTGACACAAGAAACAGTCGATTTCAAACCAGGTTTTTGAGACGGTCCATTTTTACACTGTAGCTTTAAAAAGAAAACGCTCAGCAATGGTGAATTTGCACATGGTTTGTTAAAAACACCATATAAACAATATTCAACACTGATTTTCACCACAGGGGACTTAATATAAAACTTAAATAGTTTTTAAATAATACTAGTCAGTACGCAGTAAAATTGTCATGCTAATATTTAATTCAGAGGATTGTATAAGTGAGACGGCAAAGGTTTTCTGATCTGCGAGCTTTATTTCCCGCGCGCTTGTTCTGGTGTCTCCAGCAGAGGGCAGTGTGACCGCAGCGAGATCACGGCATCTAACCGCCTGTGAAACCCAGAAGCACCCAGTGTGTGAGCCGAGGTTTGGCAGGCAGAAAGAGGAAGAGCGGGATGAATGAGTGCAAGTACTTGAAGAGGACATCCTGCGCGTCGGTGAGCGTCGCTCCAATGCTCTTCAGCAGCAGATGCAGAGACTGAACGGGAATGAACTCCGTCTCTCGCGCTTTCTTATTCCCGTCTTCACCAGCGGTGCTCAGAGAGAAACTCAAATGAAGCTGCCACACACACACACACACACACACACACACACACACATTAGATGAGTGTTAGTGTCAAGCATGGCCTTCAATTAATAAATAACCCTTTAATGTTTGTATGCGGTCAGAGCATTGGGCAGCAGGTTTGGTAACGGACCTTTATGGGCGAGATGTGGAAGTACTCGTACAGACTGATGGCAGATGTGTCTGTGGATGAAACATGGTCCAACTCCGTCCTCAGATACTCTATATCCTTCTCAAACAACTCCACCTACAGAACAACACCACAACAGAGTCACAACACACACGCAACAAGAGACACAAACGAGATCAATCACCATTTGTCAGAAAGAGTTTTTTAAATGTTTTTAAAAGTCTCTTGCTCACCTAGCCTGCATTTATTTAATATAATAAAACAGTGATACTGTGAAACAATATTACAATAACCATTTTCTGTGTGAATATATAGTAAAGTGTGATTTATTCCTGTGATTAAAGCTGAATTTGTTAGATGATAAATACAGTAAAACAATGTAATATTATATCAGTGTAAAACAGCTGTTTTCTATGTGAATATATAGTAAAGTGTCATTTATTCCTGTGATTAAAGCTGAATTTATTAGATGATAAATACAGTAAAACAATGTAATATTATATCAATGTAAAACAGCTGTTTTCTATGTGAATATATAGTAAAGTGTCATTAATTCCTGTGATTGAAGCTAGGTAGAATAGATTATATTGAATAAATAGAATATATTGTTCAGTACTGAAAGGCATCAATAGAGACGCTTCATTAAAACTGTTCACATCAAAAAAAGTTCACAAGCATCAAATCTCTGTATTCCAGTGGTTTGTATGAATAATGATGAATGCAGTGACATCATACGGGTCTCATCTGAGCACATCACGTATATGTGAGCTGTACCTCCTGTTCAGACGTGACCACGCTGGCGTGTTCGGCAGTGAAGAGCTCCAGAATGGCATACAGGAAGCCCAGATCCATCCGCAGGTCCATCTCCTGAATCAACACTTTAAAATACCTGCAGGGACAAAAGCGAGACGTGCTGTGCCGTTAGTTTGAGGGCAAGAGATAGAGAGAGGAAGAGATGGCAGGAAGAGGAGACGCACTTGATGCGCAGGATGTCCGAGTGTCCGGCTGCTCTGGTGATGATGCTGACGTCTGCCAGCGGTTTCGGCTCTTCAAGCACAAAACAAACACAAGTCAACATGCAACAGTTCCAGATGCGGTGGACTCTGATTCCTCTCAAAGCTCAACTGACCTGAGTCCATGCTGACCGACTTGGGTGGCTTGACGGGGTAGAACACAAACGGGAAGATGGCTCCGGGCAGCTGGTTTTGGATCTGGTCAGAGAAGAGGGACGATATTGAATGAGCATATGAATGAGCAGGCCTGTGTCTCCCCAAAGGAGCAGTGCTCATGATGCTGCTGGAGCAGACCTGAATCCTGTTGATCTGCACTCGGTAGGTCTTCTGCCGGGCAGAGACGCTGTACTCCACCTTCAGCGCGGGCAGGAAGTTCCTCCGGAGAGGAGCGTCGAAGGGCTGCATGATCCGCATTTCCACCCCGTTTGCAGCAAACAGCACCTGATGACACACGAAACAAGCTTTTCTTCACCGATCGCATTCTGCAACCTGGCAGATGAGCGATATAATGCTAGTTTAGGGGTCGGCAACCCAAAATGTTGAAAGAGCCATATTGGACCCCAATTTTTTTTTTCAAATATGTCAGGAAGTTTTATATATAAGTTTTATATATGAAACGATATACTCCGCTGAACCTCCACTGGGGTTCGGAGCGACCACGCATGCGGTGCGACACTCCTTTCATCCGTGGGCGGAGCGATAGCGGACCGAGCACGGATAGCGGGGCCGCTGCTACAAAGGGGATGAAAGAGCCGCGGGTTGCCGACCCCTGTGCTAGTTGTATAAACGCCTTCTCTTTTTTTAAATTTTTTTTTATTGGAAATAACATTGGTATCCTTGAATTCTGCCTATACAACAAAACGATTAGTGTCATTTTTGTGCAAAAAAGTATTTTAACTTTGCACGGACTGCCTCACACTTACACCCGCTATATAAATCTAAGACGACATTATAAACAAACTGTAGTCTAAAATAAATACGATTATAAAAGCCTGCCAGAAGAGCTGGAGTTGCCCAGTCGCATCAGGCAAACTATAGGACCGATTTTTCCCATATTTTTGGATATCCACGTTTATATTCTGTGAAGTGTTAATGGCTGGCTGTAACTAGCGGTCGCAGATGAATGGCAGAACACAAGTCTCCTGCCAGCTGTCTGACGCTCGTCGGATCGGACCTGCCATTAAAATTAAGGATTAAAAAGAATGTTTAGTTTTTTAAATATTTTTATTAGAAGTAGCATCCCATTTTATTAGTTAGCACCCCCATTGGGCTTTGTTTGGTGGGGGGGTGAGATCATCACTGGGGGTAAAGTTATGATTAAATTATGTTTTTTGTTTTCATTTTCTATGTTGGTTTTTCTTTTGAATCGAAATGTGTGGCTCATGGTTGTTTTTGTTTGCTAGCATGCTAATTCTCAGTTTGCGCATCTTATTTTAGAAGGACTCTTTTAATTTTAGTAGTTTTTAAACACTACTAAAATTCTTTGGCGAAAGAACTATCAATTTCTATTTGTATTTTGAGTCCTTGTACGACAAGGATAAAGCTGTTTTCGGAGGAGCACATTACCAGAGGATATTCGTGTGTATGTATGTATGTATGTATATATATATATAATTCTATATAAGTGTATTATAACAGTTACTTTTTAAGTAAGAGTGGTTATAAGGCACAGCAGCAGTGGTGTGGCTGGTGTGTTTGCAGTACCTGGTAGTCGTTCTGCAGGTCGATGATGGTGCTGTCCACCGGACCGCTGTCCATATAATCCCTGTAGCGCTGCTCCAACATTTCCGCCTCTTTCACACTCAACACCTTCCAGCGGCTGCGCTGCTTCGGCTTCATCTCCCACACCACATCAGAACTGACCAACACACACACACACACACACACACACACACACACACACACACACACACACACAGCTTCAGACATTCAGTTCACTTCATCTCATTCTCTTACAATAACCAACAAGAACCAACAGAGGAACAAGATGGCTGGAATCACTTTCAGAAGGGTTTTTGATGAGCTGATGAAAACATGGACAATTCGAGCTTGAGCTTTTAAAACGGCAGACGACAAAACCAGAATAAAGGAAACGGTACTTAAAAAAAAGGTACACCAGTATATTTTTAAAAATAATACTTATTACATAATACATTTATGCGTATGAAATGAAAATAACGTTTTTGGGCACTTAATTGTATGTTATTTAAAATTAAAATGTATCAGTTTAAATTCATAAACTGAACTTAAAAGTGCTTTTGCTTGAACTGAAGCACATCTGAACACACAAGCATTAATGAGAAACTAAAGCATACTTTAAAACCATTTCTATTGACACTTCTGTGGCATGCACTTAAAAATATGAGTAAAAATGACATTTGACACTTAAGTGGCCTTTTGTTTCAGTAATATATTATCTGCATGTATATATGTAATTTATATATCAATGACTCTTGGTCAGAAAGGGCTTGAACATGAACCTGGTGATGCCGATGAAGGTCACTTCCTGGCTGCTGGTGTTGTTGACCAGAGAAATGCCCACGTTCTGTAACGAAACGCTGATTTCCTGTTCGGCCAGCTCAATTTTCTCGTTGTCGCAGATCTTCTTGTAGACCCGGCGCTCTGTGGTGAAGAGGGCCACGCGCTGCAGGCCTTCATAAAACGACACGACAAACAACTTGCCCTCATTGTTCACATCCAGTAACTGGTCCTGCAGAACAAACCAAACGGAGATCAGACCAGCATCCAGCTTCACGACTCAATCAAGCTAGTTTTCTCTCTCTCACCGCTTCACTCTTCAGCTCTCCTTTATACTTTCCCCACTTCCAGCTGAGGGTTCTGGAGCCGGTGGGTTCAGCCCACGTGTAGTAGACGGCCTGACCCGGAGCCAGCTCATCCATCTCTGCCTGAGAGCTGCCAGAACCACAGCGTCAGATCACAAGAACACACACCTCAACAAACACTGCACTAACCATACACACCAGTCATAGTGAGGCGTGGAAACACACTATCACCCGAAGGCTTGGTGTATTAATTCATCTAGTATGAATTAATACTTTTTATTCAGCAAAAATTGATTAAATTGATTAAAAGTGGCAGCAAAGACACTTACAATGTTACCAAATATTTTGATTTTAAATGAACTCCATTCATCTAATATTTCTGGAAAAAAAAAAGATCAGTTTCCACAAAAATAAGTTTTTAAAAATCAAACCAGCATGATGTAGAATGATTAGTGAAGATCATGTGAAGTAATGATGCTGAAAAATCAGCTTTAATCACAGGAATAAATGACATAGAAAACAGCTGTTTTACACTGATATAATATTACACTGTTTTACTGTATTTATCACCTAATAAATTCAGCTTTAATCACAGGAATAAAGTAACTGTTTTTTATATGAATATAAAGTGTACTTTATATGTTTACTGTAATATAGATCACATAAATGCAGTCTTAGGGAGCAGAAGAAGCATATTCAAAAAATAAAATAAATACAACATTTCACAGAATCCAAACTTTTGAACGGTAAAAAAATTAGCTGCAAATAAAGAAACCCCCCACAAAATATGATTTTATGGAAAAGAGTTTAAATTTGTTTAGACAAAAAAGGTGAGGCACTTTCACAAGCTCTGCTTTACAATTTGAGAGAGAAAGTTGAAATCATGACGGCAATGCAGCCACAGCAGAAACAGACGGGGAACACACGGCAACTTCCTTTAACTGCAGCCTAAGCGTCCAATGAGAGAAAAGATAAAGACTCATGCTGTCTACATCATCAGAAAATAAGCTTTCACTGAGACAATACAGTTCATTTGCTAATGAATGCAAGTGAAGCTGTAAGCACAGAAACAGGAAGAAAGCTGGTCATTTCCTTTTTCTGAAAGATAAAATAAAACCTTCAGAAGAGAGAAAAGAGGAGCGTAAATTCAGTTCAGACTCCAACCTAAAAAGCTGTGGAAGGAAAATTAAAGGAGGATTAAGTTAAAGGAGGAGACTGAGTTTTAGATGGAGTCGTGCAGCGATGGATCCCTCCACCAGATCCTGTGAAGGAAAGAAATACAGCTTCATGCACTGCATCGTGTGTGTGTGTGTGTACCAGAGGGAATCGCTCTCTTCCCCCCATGATAAAGAGAGATCCAATCTCTCATTCTGAACCCAAGTAGAACATTTCCGCTTCTCGGTGCTGCAGGGAAAGAAACATAAAAACCAAACAATTAAATCGAGTAACAAATTCATATTCTCAGTGAATGATTGTGCTGCACTTTCACTGCATTTACAGCAGAGTAAAACAGAGTCAAACTCTAGCAAGCAAACAAAGCAAAAACAGTATGAAAATGAACATATATGAAAAATAAAAACCTTGAAAGTGGCTTCAGATTGTTAGCCTATATTTTAAAACGTAAGACAAATATCTCCTTATCAGTTACATTTTGAATTATAACATAGATAATTGATTTCTTATTAAAGTTAACATTCAGCAAGAAATAAGATATAGTGTGATTTAAAAATGAAATGATTTATTGATATATAATTTTTCCCTGCCCATGCATGAATTATTGTATTGTATTTAGGGCTGTTAAGTGAAAAGAAAAAAAAATTGAATTAATTACACAATGTGGCACAATTTGGCAGAGAAATTACCAATAAAACATGTCACACAATTGATTCGCTCAAAACACAGATTCATTGAGGAGACGCAGAGTTCTGCTCTGGCTTCATAGGTGATGTTTTGGTTGCCAAATTGGAGTAAAAGCAGACATTATTGTACCTGAAATATAACAATTAACTTCTTTAGGATTTATTGAACTGTTGTATAACTTACCACATTTGCACTTGTGTGATACTGCGCTTGTTACCCGTGTGATATTGCTTAACTATATCTTGATATAAATATAATACTACCCCTGATATGTTGAATTCTAGAGTCACTAACTGTATTCTATAGGGTGTTGCTCTGCTTCATGTCTGTCACCAACTGTAGGAAACGTAAGAAGACCCACGTTGGTCTGGGTGTTATTTTTTCCCCATAACGAAGTTAATGTGTAAAATCGACAGTCTCAATTATATGTAATATGTATACATACTATGCAGAGATTTTGTAACCTCGACACATCTCACATTTACAATGTTCAATTCATCAATAAAAACCCAATGCAATGCATGAAATCAGATACGGTCCATGACGAGCAGGACCGGTCAACTGACAAGCCCACACGTCATCTTTAAACCCTGGAACGCTCTGACCTTTGCTCTTCCACACCATGAGTTTGTGGCTCTCACCTCTGACAAAACCGCAGCGTCTCGTCCGTTGTGTGGTTGATGAGCAGGAACGGAGCGGCACCATCATGGTAATCAGAGAACCGGATCACAGCAGAATGTTCCGTCAGATTCACATCCACAATAATTCCACCCAACTACAATCCAGAGGGAACAAGACCGGGATCAGTTGAGAGGGATTGCGCACCTGAGCACGAGCAGCACACACTAACTCACGGCTCGGTCCAGGTGCAGCAGGAGGCAGTTCTCCGGCTGGTGGAAGTCGAACGCTTGCGGAGAGGATTGGCATCCCTGCACTTTCACTCTGAGTTTCTTTGAGTCTCTTTCTGGCCAGAAGGGAACAGCAGCCTAAAGAGCAGACGTGTACACCGTACATCACAACTCACAGAACCGCTGACATTTCTCTCGTTACGCAGGGTTTATTCTCCTGACCTGTCCGGGCCGCGCCTCGGTCCAGTGCTCTTGCCCCTCCTCACAGACCTCAATCACGTGCTTGGTTCTGTTCACCAGCATGTAGAACGGCAGGAACGTCACCAGCCGTGTCAAACTGAAGCTGCACGCATCGATCTTCACTCCCACCTGCCAACAACACACATTTGCAGAACATTTTAATTTGTTTTCTGACATATTTCAGACAGAAGATAGAATGGGGGGGAACTAATGTTATTCACATGGAATTGATTAGATTGTGAAGGTGGTGATTAATCCAATGTTATTTTAGAATTACTTGATTATATTTATGCATCATTTTATTATACATTAATTATTTTATGATTTTTCTATTTTCAGTTTTAATAATTTTATGTGCTTTTGTAATTTTATAAGTTTTTTATATCTAGCTTTCATTTGTTATGGTTTCATATTTAGTGAAAGTAAAAATTATTATACAAGCTACACAACTTTATTTCAGTTATTGGACAAAGGAGCAATTCTAATTTTCGTTATATTATAACAATAATGTAATGTTAATATTAATAATTTTAATTACTTTTATTACAATTAGTTAAGAATAGCAACAGTGTCAAACTCCAAAACAGTTTAAGATTCCATTTTTACCATAACTTACAAATAAAAAATATAATAAAATGTTATATATATAGTGTATTCTTCAACTTAAATAATAAATATATATAAATTCACACTTATTACATATACATTATGTATTATAACATATACATTCAAATACACACTATTTTAAGAACGGTACATAATAAAAAAAAATATATATATATATAATTAATTATAGGATTCCATTCCTATTCCTGGAATGTTAAATGTGATTTCTTATCCATCTCCTCTCTTATATTGTCTTTGGGAAAAATGTGCACCAGGAATAAGTCTAGGAACATAGGAATTCAAGTTAATTTTGACTTTAACGTGTGAAAAATGTATGGTTGTAATGAAAGAACAGTCACCATGTAATCCTTCTGTCTGCCTTTGCATTTGACGTCCCCATAACTCCCGACGGTGTCTATGGAGAAATCATCTGATAGCTCACTTTCTGAAATCATCAGGCGGATCTGTAAACAACAGAGTGAAAGATAATTACATGAAAATAATGAAAGCTAAATAATTGATCAGTACATGCTTGACAGCATTGTTCCAAACCTTGTTGTTCTGCAGAAAGTTGCGTGGTTTGAAGGAGAAGAGCAGGGGCATGTCGTAATCCTTGGCGTGTTTGCGATGAAGATCGTCTGCCTTGTACTGCAGCAATCTGCCCGTCTTGTTGACCATCCAGTACGGGGAGTGTATGGCCAGCACCAGCTGACCCTCCTCCCTCTTCACATGCACCGCAATGTCCAGCTCCGGCCTCGACTCCGGCTCCTCAGCCGATCCCAGCGAGCGGAACTTGATGAAGCTGATCTCGTCGCGCTCGCTGCTAAGACTGTACTGCGCCTCCCAGTCCTGCTGCAGGTATCCCAGCAGCCTCAGCTCCAGCGAGGAGAAATCCAGGATGGCCGTGTGGATCTGGGAGGAGTGACCCTCTTTTAGGGAGACGGAGGGGAGATCTCCATTGCCCTGCAAACAAAACACATTTCAGCAATATGCAAATATAAATGTAATCTCTGATACTCGCATATTTCCTCAATTCAGAAAGTCTTTCACTGTTAAATAAATTACTTTTGAGAAATTTCTAGGAGACTTGGGCTCGGGTGAAATTAAATAAAATAACAAAAAAAAAATTCTCAATAAAAAAAGAAATGCATAAATCAGCTGTAAAACTCATCCTCCATCCACAATTTAGAGGATTTAAACTAGTAAAAAAAAAAGTATATAGCATCTCTTTTTTTTTTTTTTTTTTACAATTAATGGCCATGCTTGTAACGTACTGAAAGAATAGTTAAAATGTGTTATATTACACTATTTTAGTGTAAACCAGTAGCTTAGCCCCTCGTTTACATGCGAGTGTACGAATACCCCGTTCAATCACGCTCTCTGTCGTGTCTTCTTGTGCTTGAACGGACAAATTCACACTAAATTATGTCAAAATGCCCGTATAAGCAAGTATTCTTCGGCTTCATCTTAAGTTAACGGTTGAAAAGAAAACGCTTGTAACTGTGTTTGATATGAGCAGCTCTTAAAGTGACAGCAGCCTAATAAATTAATCTAAGAAAATAAACCTTTACAAAGAGAATTGGTATATTAGTCTCTTATATGACAGTAAATTACAATACAGCATATGGTTGTCCTTTCTTTGCTTTCAAATGTTAAACCATTGAGCTTTTATTTAGGCGGAACTTCACAAGGAGCCTCTCAGTTTATAAAGGATTCTCACGGTGAATTTGGGAAGATAGTTGGCGCATGTTGTGTTCCCAAAAACAAATGACAAGTGACTCAAACACACAGAACATTTAATGTTCTGAAAAAAAAAATATATATATATATATATATATTAATATAATTACATCACAACCGTTGCGATTTGATTACAGAAACCCATATCATCATCGCCAAAAATTCGTTTTAACAATTCACGTGTAAATATTGAATATCCAGTTTAATTTGTATCCAATATCAACTGATTGATTAATTAAAATGTCTCTAATACAGACAAATAACCAATTTGGTAGCGTTACAGCGAGCATCTGTAATGAATGACAATAACGGACAGGCCAAACTTCAACATGTCTGACGCAGTGCAGTCACCGCACGAGCACCTTGAGCTTGAAGGTGATGGGGTACGGCAGGAGGTTTCGGAGGAGAACGGTGGGCCACAGGTGCAGAACAATGGGCTGGTCGAACTCGTCCTCGGTGCTGTGTGACATCACGGCGTCTGGAAGAGGAACCATGTTGAGCTTCATGATCTGGGCTCGGTCTCCACGATGATAGCAGTTCTTCTCCAGACACTCTCCAGGCTTCTGGATCACCTCACTGTAAGAGAAACCCTCGGAGCGATCGTACTGATCCTCGCCTTCAGTGACCGGCTGCAGACTCAGCTCAGCTCTGAAAACACACGCATTTCAAAACAATTTTTAATGGTTTAAAGCGCCCTATTGCGTCATATTAAAGGCTCCAAATTTTGATTGGGAGTCTCCTACAATAAACAGATTCTCTCATAATATTTATACAGTGCTCTTTACTCAGAGTCTGAAACTGTTTGAGAAACGATTCAGTCTCTCTAAACCCCTCCTCTTTCTGAGAGCTGCTCTGCTCTGATTGGTCGTGTGTCAGAAATCAAACGGCAATCATCATATCTGAATTTCAGCTCCAGATCTTCCTCAGATCTTGATACACACTGATATGAACAGTAGTGATGGTCACTGACCTGTAGGAGCCGAGCGGCACACAGAACTCTTCCATCGGCAGAGAGACACCCAGACACTCAGATCCTTCATAAACACGGATCGGCACAGAGAAGTGATTGACAATCTAGAAAACAATAAAAACCAATGACATCATGAACAGTGCTTGTCAATGATGAAATAAAAATGTACATTATTAAATAAGAATTATATATAATTCTATAATAATAATAAAATAATTTAATAAGAGTATGGCATATACAGTAAGACCTTGAGATATGTGCAGTGCATTTCTGGCATATCAGCTACATAAAGTACAATGAGAACATCATCATTGTGTGTCTGGGACGTGGCTTTAATGCTGAGACTTTTCTTTTATAATCTTGACCTTGGCTCTTGACCTTTAAAGGGAAGCCCAGATTCTTATGTTTTTCTGCTCTGATTTTCTATATTTTGTGTGTGACTGAGATGATCGCTTTTAAAACTAATACCCACCTGGAAAGGAGACCGGATCTTGACGTATTTGCTCCCTTCAACGGTGTAAATCTGACAGACGAAGAAGCGCGTGACGCTGGAGTCGAGGTGTGTGACGCTGTACATGCCCCGGCCCGTTTTGATCAGAGGAATCACACTTGGGCTTGTGTGGCCAACCGGAGCTGGAGAAGAGGGAGAACAAAACGCATTATATTATCAGAATATACGTTTATATTAAACTATAATTAAATAGTTTTGTCTAGAAATACTGCAGAATGCAAAAATAAAATGTAGGATTTATATATATTAAGAGCAGAATTTACAAACAGAGCAAATTAGCGTGAGAATGCAAAACCAAAAGAAATATACTGCAAATTGAAGATCGCAGTCGCATCGTTTCCATAACGACAAACACAATCCACCAAGAGCAGCGCAAATTAGCGTCTTGTTTCAGACAAGCTTTTATTGGCGGTAAATAATGCCGCAGATGCCAGTAAATTAACTAGAGCAAACTTTAGTAAATCATCTTGATTCATTTCAATTCTCTCCTATAGATTTAGTGTCTGAAAGAGAAACTCCTACAAATGCATTTGTAATAAAAATCAGCCGCTAAAACAACCCTGCGCACGACTTTCAGCGCTAATATTTCCCTGTGTCTTCAGTCAATCCTGACAGCAGTGTTTAAAGGGTTTGTGCTGGAGCAAGATGCTTGCAAATCCGGCCCCAAGTACCATTTTCAATCAATGTCAATGAGGCCCATCAACTGTTTAATTACCAACATAGTTCATAATACATAACATCATCTTTTGTGTTCAGCATGAGAGCGAGTGAAGGACATCATTGTAATTTTTCAATGAACTATTCCTTTAAAAATCTAATTTGTCAGTGTGACAGTGGATGTCTATATAAAATATATTTACACTAAGAAAATAACTGTTGACTGAAAGGCTCTTAGTGGAACCTAATATGGTTCTTTTATGGCCCTTCTGGAACCGTTACATGTGAACGTGAACCAGTAGACTGGTGATATCCACTGGTCACGGATGGTCTTACTGGGCTGGATGTAGTTTTTGGCGCTGAGGCTGGTCATGGCGGAGAACTGGTCGCTGGACTCGGCGCTGAGGGTGTAGTGCATATTCAGACACTCTCCATCCTGCAGCTCCACCACACGAGCCACAGACGGTTTCCCCACGGCTCTGAACACGTCGCTGTGCAGCACCGACACCGCCAGACCCAAGTGATTCTTCACCACAAACGGAGCCTGGTCCGTCTGGAAGCACTCCGCCGTCTGTTTCGCCGCCTCCGCAAACGCCTGCAAACCAAACACAGGCCTGTAACTCCACGCACTCCACTGAAACCCATCTCAACACACTCAACGCCGTACCGTTCCCAGGTTACTGAGCATGTGAAGGCCGCACTTGGACAGGGTGAGGTTGAGCTGGTCTTTACTGGTGAAGCTGATGACGGTTTTATAATCAGGCACACTGCCGTCCACCTCGTCAGACACTCCAGAACACATTACGGGCTTCTTCTTCATCTGCACAGAGAACAGCATCATCATGAGCTCATGAGAACTTGTGTTCGTCACAGATCAGGCCTGAGGTGAAAGCTGACCTTCAGTAACAGAGTCCATGGCCTGAATCCATCCTTCTCCTCGTCGTCCAGCGGCTCCAGCAGCGGCTCCCACAAACCCACCATCTCATTATAGTAATTCACCTACAAACACAAACAACCTGTTAGAAGACACTTCTCTCTCCAACACAGCTTAGATGATCTGCGGATCGTAAGTACCTCCAGGTCCAGGTGGCAGTGCAGGTTGATGAGAGTGCTCCAGTTCTTCACGTCTCCCTGGAACGAGGCTTTGGCCAGCAGCATGGGGACGGTGCGATGGCCCACCCCGGCCTCCAGCGTCAGGCACAGGGACTGGATGCTCATCTTCAGAGACTCTCCCCGAGGGATGAGCGGGAGCACGGAGTGGGCCACTTCCTCCGCTCCTTCCTCCAGGAACCAGAGCTTCAGGTCTCGCAGGCTGCGGCGCTCCCACAGGTCCTGAGGCGAGGGGCTCTCCTGCTCCTCCGGGGTCTCGGCCGCCGGGCTCAGCGCCGACTGGATGGTGATGACTGTGTTTATGATGACGGGAGACACCTTTGGGAACAGACGGACAGGAGAATCAGAAACACAACCAAACCCAACGCAACCAGAGTGTTCTTGCGACTGCAAACAGAAGGAATTTACAGTGTATCTGCAGCAATCAAGACCAGCAAAAAATAAATGAATACTGCATGTCCGTTCAGTGCAAACCCATACATTTCTAAATAACTCAAGCATCTCAGATTCTTACACTCACAACTAAATATCTGTGAACTGTAAACTCATTAAATTAAGTTACAACATTCACTTGATGCTCTCTGTATTGTAATATGATTTTGATGGATCATTTATTTGAATGAGAAGCCAGTAATAAATACATTTCAAAATAAGAGTCCCCAATTACTTTGGGAATATGTTATGTATAACAGATTATTTCTGGTTATTATTAATATTTTGGTTGCAAAAAAATAAATGTATCTGACCGTCAATGAAATGTTTAGAATAGACATAATTCCACAATTATTAAATACAGTTAGAAGCAAGAATATTTAAAATATTAGAGTTTGTATGTTTGTAAAATCAACTGATCAATGAACGATTTGATAAATTCTCATTGCGCCCTTCCTAAAGTGTTCAAATGAAGGGAAAATAAAGTAAATTAGTGTCACAACTCATCAACTATAGATATATTGGCATTTGAGAAAGTGCACTCACATTAATTTACTTCACTCATCGTGTTTTGATAATATTGTGGTCACTGCTCTTCTGTCCCTGAATCTTAAACCTCTTAAAATCATCATTAAGACTTTTCTTAAACCATTCAAGACTTTGAACTGTTTTAAGGTCATAAAAAGTCTTGAATGGTGTAAGAAAAGTCTGAATGATGATTTTAAGAGGTTTAAGAGCAGCGTCTCTAACTCTACGACAGTGATGCTTGTAGAGGTGATCTGAAGGTCGTCTGAAGCTGGATCACCTTGAGCGTGAGAGAGCTGATGGACAGCTCGATGGACTGCGGCTGGGACGGCGATTGGCTGCTCCTGAAGAACACCTGACACGGCTGAAGCACCGTCGTCACGTTGTTCTCACGCTTCTCCTGCACAAACGGACACGCCACCACGGTGAGGTCTGACACGGCGGCGGTCATGGTCTGGCCGCTGGGCTCGCTCTTCATCAGCAGCTCGCACTGTGTGGTCATGAGCAGAGCCGGGGCTTCGGCGCGCGTGAGGTCGGCCACAAACACGATCTCAGGGTTCCTCAACACAACGTTCATCTCCGTCTTGGCCACCACTGGAGCAGCAGCCACCGCTAGAAACACACACAACCACTGTTATTTCAGCACTACTGATATAGTCATACTTTGAATATGATTTTTTCATTTAAACATTTTCTAAATAATTTTTCATTTATTAGAGGCCAAGCAACGAAGCTCCACTGTCTCCCTCAGTCCAGAGAAGAGATGTGAGAGGTGGCACACAGATGAAGGACAGTCTGAACACTCACCACAGAGGATGTGGAGTCTTTAACTCAATCGCCTCAAACGTTGCCCTCAGGTTTATGCTAATAACCTCTGAACTGTAATTCTTTCCTCCGATTCCTCAAGGCAATGCCATTGCAACCTATGATGTCATTTCTGTCATGAAAATGTTTCCGAAGTTTTTAATTTTCCAATAAACCAACATTTTCCCCACTAAACTTCATGAAAAGAGATCTGGCCTGTTAGTTTTGGCACAGCTTACAGAGTCAAAGATACTCAACTGCTGCATCATTTCCTCTATTATGAATTATGTCTTAAAATGCTAGATTTTACAAAAGCATTGGTATATCATAACAAACCTCAGTAAGTGTCAGCGGCACATAATTTGCCTATTTTAGAGCTTTCCTGTGTGTCTAACAGTAGAGTGCAGCGCTTGCAACATCAAGGTCATGGGTTTGAATCCCAGGGAAAGCAAGAACTGATTAGAATGTCAATGTTTCTTGAATGCAATGATAAAAGCGTCTGATAAATGCAGGAATGTGAGTGTAATGAAACTGGTCTGAACAGAATCCTTGGCTCATGCCCAGAAAAGTCGAATAAACTTCCCATCCGACTTTTTCAAACTTTTCCTATAATTTTCACAAAAAGTAAATCGGATTATCATCAGTTAGTCAAATGGTTCTGGTTAACATGAGGGTTAAGTCTCATTTATACAAGCAAAATCAGCATCTCCCCAGCGCTTAAATGCATTCTGACTAAACTTGTGTGTGTGTGTGTGTGTGTGTGTGTGTGTGAGAGAGAGTGAGGGACAACCATGACCTGAAGTCACCTGTGTGGGTTTGGCACAGCGCCACCTAGTGCTGAATTATATGAAAAGAAAAAACTGACCAAAAAAAAGATCTCAACCTAAAACAGAAACATCACCCAGCACTGGCCACACTAGTCTTTGTGTCAGCGCTACCTATGGGTCAAAAGTAACAATCATGTCACATAACAAGTGATTGTATTCATGAGCTTTTATAACTGAATTTAGCTAGAACTAAATTTATTTATAACTAAATTTAGCAGTTGATCTGATGTTTGCTGGCTTGACAATATTACGTAATTAAATTAAACTGTAGTCTTTTTTGTTTTTTAACTTAAAATAAGTTAATATGTTTTCTTAGGAACTAATTAATCAGCAAATGCTTAATTTATTTCAAGAGATAATGTTTTACATATAGTAACATATAGTATAATAACCTTGCAAATAGCAGGGTAAAACAAATGTGGGTTAACCCTCATTCAGAAGTTCTTCCACAAGCTGGTGTGACTGCAGAACTGACCCGTGTCTCTGGAGGAAGCGGCGGGTTGTTTGCTGCTCTTCGGAGGACCGGAGAAGCCGTCGGCCATGGCTTTCAGAAAGACATCAGCTACCGTGAGCAGGAACTCAACGCTGGCACACAGATAGATGTCCTGAACCAGCGTGTCCAGCACCGTATAGTCCCGGCCCTGTCGGTAACTCACGTCCACCATCACGCTTCCCTCCCGGCCCTGACGCATCGCCATCATCCTGACGCACGAGATCACACGAGACACTCAGGGACTCAACCACACGCTTATTCACCATTATGCATCTATTGAGTCTTTCTGAGAGTAACTTGATTTGCAAGCATCCGTTTGTGCCAAAAACACTTAAAATATTAATGTTACAACATTCGTGATTTCAGATAAAGAGGCTCTCCAGACACAGAGAGAACTAATCAATCAATTCATCTACTGATTCTTTCTTCAAATTAATTGTAAATGAAGGCATCTATTTTGTGACAGATTTAAGACAGAGATTCTCCATGCACAGAGCAAACAAACAACTAATCCATAATGAAATAATTAGATATAATCATCATTAATTAACTACAGCTATGACAGAAAACGAGCAATGAGGACATTACATTTGAACATATAAAGCAAACTGGAGCGTGTTCAGTGTGTGTGTGTGTGATCTACCTGGATGTGATCATTTTCAGCCGATGTCTCTTGTCGTCGAGCAGGCAGTTTGTGAGCTTGAGGGAGGCTTTCATGGATCCGTCAGAGAACATGTGCAGAACGGTGGAGATTGTTCCCAGCCTGAACTCTGCCAGCTTCAAGCTCTCATCACGGGAGTCCGACAGCTGGATCTACACACAATCCCAAACACTCAACCAGGATGATAAAGATTTAAACTTTACATTCTCAGTGTGTGATTCAGTGCATTTGCTCACCTGGTTGTTGGGGCTGAACAGAACCAGCGTCAGCGAGTCAAACCTGAAGTCCAGTTTCAGAGTGTTCTTCAGTTTGCCAGTTTTCTGTCCCTCCACCACTGCCGCCGTCACTACCGTGTTCCCTGCAACAACACATCCGGCATCTCACACTCATGAACTGCGAAACATGCTGGAATTAGCAAATACACAGGAAATTCTGAGATACTCAACACTTTCCTTCTAGGAAAAAACCCCCAAAAAACCTTTAATATATATATTTTAAATTCAAAGAGCAAGGCCTTTTTTTAGTAAATTAATCAAATTAAATATTTTGCTAAGATTGAATACATACATTTACATTCATGCTTTTATCCAAAGTAACTTGCATTGCATTCAAGAAACACATTGATATTCCCTGGGAATCAAACCCATGAGCTTGATGTTGCAAGCGCTGCTCTCTACTGTTTGAGACACAGGATATATGTAAGTATATCTAAGTAAAGCTGCGAGTGATTTGCTCTCGTTTATTAGGCTGCTGTCACTAAGTTTGGAACCGAAACGCATTCCATTTTCTCATTTTCTTTCTTTACGTTCATTTAAGATTTTATTGAACTCATTAAGAACTGTACTTACGAGAATACTGGACATATTTGTAATAATTGAGGAGTTTTGTCTGTTCAAGCATGAACAAGAACTCAATATGGCAGAACACAGTCTGTGAGCAAGAGCAGTGCGTTTACTTAGGATAAAGAGCAAACATTATACTGCGTTTCTCTGTTATTTGGACAAAAATATTTAAATAATTTGAGTTGATTTGAACACACTTGAAATAGCCCTTAATTAGAGCAGGACATTCCTTCCAGGAAAACATATGAAGACAAATGACAGAAAGTGTGATCGATTTAGCTTCACAATCGGTGTTTGTGTTTTCTGAATACCTCCTGAACTCTGAGAATCTTTGGTGGAAAGTGCGTCTCCTTTATCAGCGCTGGATGGAGCAGGAGGATCTCCGGACGTCTCCGACAGATTTTCACTCAGAGTTTTCAGCACTACAGTAAGATCCTCCTGACTCAAGATCAGCTGCAACAAACACACACTGAGGTCACACCTCACTCCTATAATCACACACACACACACACACACACACAGCAGCACGTGCTCTTACGCTCATGGGCTTGAGGTGTGCATTGATCTGGATGTCAGGGACGCTGTGATACCAGGAAGCAGCCAGATTGCGCTTGATTGACAGGTCCATGTTGACGGGTTTGAGCAACTGAATCTCACTCTTGAATTGTCCGTCGCTGAATGTGGTCCTGAGAAAATACCAAAACATTAGAAGCACCATTCATCAACGTCAGCGCAGTTATATCAAATGAGCTGAAAAACACGAACAGGTGATTTATAACTCTCCTCACCGGTACATTTTAAGATCACTCAGTTCGACAGCCATGATGTCCATGACAGGGGGGATCTTGGTGTGCGTTGGAGAGGAGACGATTTCAAAGCGGTTCTTCACCGTCACTAAACCCAGATCTGCCACAATGACATTGTAGGAAACAGAGGATTGTGGGAGGACGACGACTGGAGCTTTGATGTCCACGTCCAGGGAGATGCGTGTGCTTCTCTCTGCCAGCTCCAGCACCCCCGTGGCCGCCTTCTCCGCCGCCTGCGCCGTCACCTCCGCCAGCGCATTCTTAGCCTCCTGGAAGTTATTAATGAAAGCCTGAAGAGGGAGAATAAAGAGATGGAGGGACAGAAAATTAATGCAAACAGAGGCCAATCAAATTCAAAGAGCAAGTTGCATAAATCCCATGTTTGCTGTGATTTTAAAAGTTACAGAGCAAGAAAAGAAAAAATAAATGTCCTTGCCAAGCAGCCATTTGTTTCTACAGTAATGCCTTGAGATACGAGCATAATCCGTTCCAGGACGAGCTTGTAAATAGAGTTGCTCGTATCTCAAATCATTTCCGCCATAAGAAACTAACTAAACTCAGAAGCTCATATTTATTATTATTGAACACTCATAACTCGTGCTGCTCCCAGCTTAATACTCATGAATCACTCGTTGCCCCCGGTAACCCCGTCTGTATCTGTAAGCTGCTCGTATCATAAATATTTACTCATATCTCAGATCAAAATTTGCTCGATTGTTTGCTCATATGTCGGCACACTCATTTCTCAAGGTATTACTGTATTAAGAAACTGTAGGCCGACCCCGAAAGTTCAGTTCTAGGCCCTCTCCTCTTTTTAAACGTTATAGGTGCTAAATAAAATAAAACTTTATTTTATCATCAGTATCAGTTATTTCTTTGCATGGGAAGAACGGTGGATGCAGTGGAAAACACTTACCAGTATTGAGGACACAAACTTGTTGAGGAAAATGACCTGGATGCATCCCACAGTCAGAGTCACGCTGGTGTCCACGATCTGCATGTCCGTGTAAGCGTCCCCGTCCGTTGCGTCCACATGGTTCACCATACGGAAATCAAACACCTCCTTATCCGCGATGGACACCGCCTACAAATCATCATCACTCCATCATCACCCTCTCCTTCTTTCTTATGAATGACTTACGAAACCTCTAACGTCATCGTAAAGCATCATCATAACGTCAAAGACAAATGTGTGCCAGTTCTCCATTGAGATAATTTAGTTTCCATTGTTTATTTATTGCTCAGACCTTTTTATATAGTGCCTCTCTGTCACAATCCAGGATTATAATGTTCTTCAGGTTAGCCAGAATCTCCACCGATGACTTCTTCATCTGAACTTCAGAAACCAGCCCTGGTGAAACCACATGCTGGATTGGTTCATGTGCCGGTTTTATTGTGTGTATTTGGCTGTGCGGAGACGTGCGTTACCCTCGATGCTGATCTCAGAGATCCTGGCCTTCTCTCCTCTGATGAAGAGCTTCAGGCAGCTGAGATCTGCTCGGATGTGCAGACTCACCACATCCTCAAACTTTGACTTCTTGGAGGCTGAAGAAAAAGCCAGAAATTACATTAAAAAGATATCCTGACAAAATATAAAGAACCTCAAAACAATGAGCGTCTGGCTTCCTCACAGGATTTCTTTGCAACAGCAGAACCCTCTGTTTTGGCCTCCTCCTCCTCCTCCTCCTCTTCCTCCTTGGGTTGGACGGGCAGCTCCTCCTGCTCCTCTTTCTTCATGGGCGGGAGGAGGTTGTTCAGGAAGTTCATGGAGTTGAGGAGCGCCTCCGTGTGCAGGTGCACGTCCAGAGAGGAGAAATTCACCTGGTTCAAAGACCACGGATTAACAACTTGAACAAACGTTTCATCCAGTTGATGAGCTTTGAGATCTGATCGGCACTGATGGCATGAGCGGCAGAGAGTGAACAAGCTTACCTTGATTAGTTGCTCGGTATTTTTATACATCGTTTTAAAATCTGGTGCATTTTTGTCCGCCTGAAAAAGAATAGGGAATTATTGGGATATTCTTATGCATAGGACGATATTCATTACAGCTCTAAGTCTTAGGCACGTTAGTATTTTCACCCAAAAAATGTTTCAAGCCATTTGTTTTATATATTGTGTCAGCAGGAAATATCAATTCACATTTCCGAACGTTAACTGTAATAATCCAGTGAGATTCTGACAACAGCCAGTAAGATCTGAACATCATTTATACCGACACACTACAGCAAAACAACCATTTACTGGCTGAAAACGCTAAAGTGCATAAGACTTTTGCACAGTTCTGTACATCATGACTATTTCTCACGATGTTTCAAACACATGGACTTCAGGATGATTTGATTAAAAAAATTATAGCTATATTACACATGAAATGAGTCATGCAGACTTTTTCTGGTCTAATTTTGTGTAAATGTTTGTCTTATTAAAGCTAAAATGATAAATGCCCTACGTAAAGATGGCATCCAGCTAGGCTTTTAACAGCCAAGAAAACTGCACAATGTTGATGACAAACAGCTCTTACACATCCAGTTCCTCAAGCACACATAAATATCATGAAGCAGACGCACCTTGACGTACTCCAGCGTGAGCAGATCTTCCTCTGTATTATCCAGAGTCGTGATCAGGTGAACTTTCTTGTCCTCAGAATCTTCACACAAACACAAAATCCTCATGACTTTCAAAAATTGCAAACAGAAATCAATATTTTTCAGGATATTTTGATGAACAGCATGTACTGCTGGAGAAATTAAAATTAGAGTTAGTGAGAACATATAACCTTTTGGATGATGCAAACATGTGATTGATGAAAAACACCAGGACTGATGTTGAAGAAGTTATTAAACTGTGTGTAATGTAATGTGTGGGACAGTGATGGATTGCAAAAAGCATTTGAAGAAGAAACTCTGAAACTCTTTAAAAAACAGAAAGGAGGCTCTTCTACCAACATAAGCTTTATGCATGTGGAAGTGTAAATTATGACGGCAGAAGGTGAAGCCAAAAGAGAAGAGGATGTCAGGGTGTGTGGAAGGGGATGACACAAGGGCTCAATATTGCAAGATGATGGGGATTTTATTGTAACAGAAAGCAAACAAAAACTCAACAAAAACCACCCAGAGGGAAAAAAAAACAAGACTAGACTGGACTGACAAAACTAGACTAGGAAAACCTCAACAGGAAACAGGAGACAAAGAGCGACAACCATTAACCAGAATATATAGGGAGCACACGGGGAAGGTAACAGCTGAGATAAATGAAACAAGGAGGGAGGAGAACACAAAGACTAGACACGAACATGCAGCCAATGCGGACGTACATTGCCGCGTGTTCACATTAGACAAAAGACGACGCGCCGCTGGTGAAACCAAACTACGCGCGCAAAACCAAAACACAACATGAAAGCACGCGGCCGATGAAAACACAAACCGAGTGCTACACACACAGACGAGATAGAGACGGCTATCAGACAGCTCAAAAATCCTTTGTAATATTATGAAATGTCCCTCTCTCTTACCCAAGTACTCCGAGCACTCCAGGCAGATCTCACGCAGGAAAGTGTACGACGACATATCAAACGAGCGGAGCTTGAGTTCGGTGCCTAATCCATCAATGAACAGATGCAGAACACTCACTTCCTGTGCGCGGGACAGGCGACACAGATGAACGGAGAGCTAAAACAGAGGAACAAAAGAGGGAAAAAGATGATTGGCGGAGCCTTGAAATGTTACTTTTTCAAATAAACCACACACACACACGCACGCACGCATATCTGCTGAGGAAAGAGAACTAGATGCTGTTTTTAAGTTGCCATAATCAGACCTTGTTGATCTCGAATCTCAGGAGGAACTCGGTCATGTTTTTCTTGGGGTCTTTCAGCACCATGGAGAGTCTCTTATCCGAGGCGAAGGCCTGCAGAGAGTCCGACGAGGCCTCAAAGAACGGCAGATCCTCCACCGGGGAACTGGGGGCGTCGAAGAACAGCTCCTCCTCTGAAAGAGAGGGATTTATAGAGCGATCTCCATGTGTGATCAGCGATGAGGGGTGTGGATGCGTGTCTGACCTGAGCCGTACACGATGGAGGCGCGCAGGTCATCGATGGCTGGTCGTCGGGGGGTGAGCTGAGGAGTGTTCCCGTGTTTGGACACCTAGTGTGGGAAAGATCACATTACTGCTGGAAAACCTCATTTGAATCGTACAAATGAATCAAAAACGTGTGAATTGAATCAGGAAATCTGTAATCTCAACCCAAATCAAAAAAGCAGAATAAATCACTTTATCCAATTTATTTTAAATTTACAATTTCATAGTTGTGTCTAAACTATGCAGTTCTATTTATCCAGAATTTGACCTCGAGATTTACAAAAATAAAATACTAAACCACATCACAATTATAGCTAAAATAAATAATTCAATTGCTAAATTAAAAATGACAAAAAAAAATACTTTTATTCAAAAGTAAATATATAAAAAGGCTAATTCAAATAACAAATAAACATACAATAGTAAAGAACTAATACTAAAATAACTTTGACAGCAAATGCAGCAAAATCGTTTAATTTCCTGATCTAATCTAGTTAAAACTGGAATAATTGTTTCTTCTGAATACAAAAGAAGATATTTTGAAGATCATGGGTAATCAGTGGACGGCACTCAGTGATTTCTAATGAAGTGAATGCGGCCCGTAACTGTCCAGCTTCTTCGGATGCTTCTTTTGTGTTCAGCAGAAGAAAAAAACTCATACAGGTCTGGAACAACATGAGGACGAGTAAATGATGACAGAACTCTTTTTGGGTGAACTGTCCCTTTAAATTTTGCGTGCCCTGTATGAAATATTAATGCCCTCTGTCCATTTAAGTGATGAACTTGTGGTTATTTTCAGAGACAGTAACAGATTATAATTGTGTGGCCTGTGCGAATGAAGGTCTAACGCCTGTAGCATCAGTGCTGTGTGCTAAAGAGTTCATAAGCCTGGTTTAATGACCTTGGGTGTGACCTGCGGCCCTCTGGTCTGCGGGGTGGGCCGGCTCTCAGGAAGAGGAATGCTTCGGAGCAACTCCAGCACGCCACGCACTTTATCATCAGAGATGCGCAGAGACAGCAGAGGGAGTTCTCCGTAAATCTTAAACCTGGATAAAACACAGCATCAAGTTCAAATACGTCAATGCATAATCTGTGATGTGTAAGTAAAAAAGAAAGGGAAGTTCCTCCTGACTTGGGCATCCTTGAGTCCGTCACCACCATGGCTCGGCTGAACACCACCTTCAGGTCCACCGGCTCCAGGATGTGGAAGGCAGACTGTCTCAGCGGACGAGCTCTCTTCCAGTCCCCACCTGACACACACACACACACACAGCCCGATTACACCCTGTAACCTTTACATGTGTGCAGTTACAGTAAATTTGCTTTGAGATACGAGCAGCTTACAGACACTAGCAGCACTCGGAGCAGCTCAAGCGCCTCATTTATGGTGTAATTGCATGTGATCTCCACTAGAGGCAGCTTGGTTTTACAGCGGGGGTTACCGGGGGCAACGAGTGATTCACAAGTATTAAGCTGGGAGCAGCACGAGTTATGAGTGTTCAATAATAATAAATATGAGTCTATCCAATACACAACACGGGAACAAACAACACTTCTGTATTGTGTTTGTTATCTATGCAATTTACGTATTTTTCTGTTATTTTTATCTCTGGGAAACAATGATTTGAGATACGAGCGACTTGAGTTACGAGCGTGTCCTGGACCGGATTATGCTCGTATCTCAAGGCATGACTGTACTCTGCATGTCTGCGCACCTGCTTTGGTGTAGAGGAACTGTAAGCTGCTCAGCTGCACATCAAAGCTGTCATAGGCCCGAGACATGATGTCCTCGAGGGTGCTGCTGACCGCAGACAGCTGAGGAAGGTCGGCTCTGCTCTGACTGCACATCTGCACACAACAAAACATTTATATTGAGCAAGAAAAACTATATTTAAAGGGATATTTCACGTAAAATGTGAAAATTCTCTCATTCATCTGGGACAGCATGAGGCAATGACTTGACTTTCTTTCCTCAGACAAACACCAACAAAGATTTATGAAAATAATCATCTCTGTGAGCTCATATAATGCAAACCGCACAGAACAGAACGATATCCACACGACCCCAGTGGATAAAGCAATGTCTTCTGAAGGGCAACCATACATGCGTGTGGTAAATTATGCCAAATCTTGCACTAAAGCAGTGGTTCTCAAATAGTGGGGCGATGCCGGGGGGAACATGCTTTTTTTTGCCAGGGAGTAGGTTTTCTTGCACTGAACAAGAGCAGCAGATTTGAAGTTCGGATAACAAACCCTTCACCCTTTGACGTGTACGATCACACTGGTGTTCATATGTGTCATGTGATCAACCGCTCAATTCACACGTGTTTTCATGCGATATCTGGCACTGATCCAGAGAAAGACACACTCAGAGCTTGTCATTTATCACAACTATTCAGTGTTTTTTAACCACAAAAAATTTCTTTTAGGTTTCAAACATTTAAATACTCATAAGGACTGGCAAAACAATAAATTTATACTTTGAAAAATACATACGGATGTCTATAAAAGAGGAAATAGCAATCCATTAAATTATAAACTGACAAGGTGTTTTATTCATATCAGATACACATTGTATTGGCAACTATAAACTTCACTCTATTCTTCTCTCACTTCACTGGACACTTACTATCACGTATTTCAGAAAAAGTGACTAAATTGACGTGTTGTAAATCAGACAGATCAGATTATCTGAACTGCGGCGCAAACCAACACAGCGGCGCCCGTCGCGCATCACAGATCAACGAACATGATCATTATAAAATGTAAGCGACAAAACACATTCACTTCCACATATCTGAGAATCTGAATATCAGGTAGTTGATGACAGAGCCAACAATAAGGTGAAAGTTCCAAAATGGGGGGAGGGGGGCACGCAAAATGTTTACCTCTACCTAGGTGACAGAAAATAATTGAGAAGCACTGCACTAAAGTCACGCGTCACAACGTCCTTCTACTGAAGACTTGTGTGACAATAGACCAGAAGCAATAGCACCAGAATCTTGTTGGTGTTTGTCTTTTTTCAACCAAATAAAATAATGAACTTTTTTTTTCTGACAAAAATGATCAATCATTACAGAAATGAACTGACTTTTTTTGTTAATTTGTTAAAACTAATACGTTTTGCGTCCCCTGAGGTGCTGAATCTAGAGCATGTGATAACAGGGTTAACAGGGAGCTGTTTTTACCTGGAAATGACCCAGATCCAGAATGGCAAGGTTGTGTTTGGAGTCATAAAAGCCATTTTCTGGTACAATGACGTATGAAGCCATGAGGTTTATCTTCAGATCAAGAACCTTCTGAGTCTCAATGATGTACATCAGTCCTGTCAACAATCAACAACACGCTTTTAGCACTAGCTACTATTCAACAAACACACATAATATATACACTTTAAATTTAAAATAAACAGACGTCATTTTAACTAATAAAAGCCTAAAATACATAAGAATTCTATATCAACACACTCCACATGGCAGTTCTTTCTGTCCAGCGTGATGTATAGCAAGCACACGGCCGTGGATCCACACACACACACACACACACACACACACACACACACCTGTGGACGTCTTGTCTCTGAAGTGCTCCAGCTTCATGAGGGTGGCGTTGGTCAGTTCATCCAGCTGCAGGTCTTTCGGAGGCATGAAGAAAGCAGACATGCTGTTCACCGTCATCTGCAAACAGGACAAAACGCTTCATCAACAGGCCACAACCCATCCGTAGCACAGAGCAGGACTGCACAAAGAAGGCTTGGGAGTAATTAAATCCAACATAAACATGTAAACTTAAAATAGCTGCACAATTAATCAAAATAAAATTACATTGTAGATAGTGTGATTATCAAAAGGCTATAATTAACTGTGTTGGTTTACACACGATCAGCATATGATCCAGTGTTTTAGCCAGTTCACAGTCATTGCGGCGCCATCTTTTTTTTTTTTTTTTATCATTTTATTTCTGCATCATTTCCAACATTTTTTAAGATTAATGTGTTTTTAGCAGTGGGGTGAACACACTTCCCCTGGCGCACAACCATATGACCGACAGGGCACTTACTGTTAAAGGGGAAGGGGCTCAAGACCAATAAATATATATCATTATTTTTATTCTATTTCATTTTGTTGGGTTCCTAGAACATCTATTTAAATGTGATGTGGAGTGAGACGCTATCAGAATAACTTTTGTGTTCTTTCTGAGCAAATGCAAAGTTTCTGGGGGCAAACATTTGCAGAAGGCAAAAGCATTAAAAAAAGTTTTCCATTTCATATTTTTCCCGTCACCACGTCCCTTCAGCGGATCCGTATGTGAACCCCATCAAAAAGCAACTACTTCTATTGCCATCAGTTAATTTCAAATGAGATTCATTCTTAACAGCTTTTCAAATCACAATTAAATACATGACAAAATAATCACAACTTTTGACCAAACTGTGCAGCCCTAAATCTGTAAAATCTAAAAATAATGCATTTACCTGTATGTCATGTGACCTTTAACCAACACCTGAGAATCATGATTACGGTGTTGTTACATGACTTAAGGTAATCCCACAAACGTTAAGAAAGGATGTCTGGCATGAGACGCTCGTCACACTCACAGCGTCATAGATGATTTCCAGCGCCTGCGACTCGATGCGGAGCTTCTGGTCTGCGCACGCGTCCAGCGGGTTGGTCTCAAACAGGAGGTTAAGAAGAGTCTTGTCCTTCATCCCGTCCACATGACGCGGAGACAGCAGGATCGGGGCCGACTGGCCTCGCGGGAGACCCGACACTTCAAACGAGGACAGCTGAGCAGAGATCCTGAACAACACAAATCTGAGTCTGAGCAACTAACAACACGTTCCCCCATTGACTCCCATTGCAAGAACATTACTGCACACAAGATCTGTGCTGCTTCCACAAACTTAGGAACATTTCCAGGGCATTTCCTGGGGTGAACAACAGCGAACTCAGAACAGTCCTCCAATAAAACAGGAAAGCGTTTGATAATGGTAATGAAGAAGAGGCTGATAAACAGGAGCAGTGAGTGGAGAAGAGAACCGTACTTTATAGCTTGAGCTGCAGGTCTCTGAGCCAGCATGGCTTTCAGATCAATGACGGACAGCTTGATGATCTCCGGCTTCTCCCGGCTCTCTTTGAGGGACAGCGACAGGCGGAGAAGCTGGAAATTTATCTTCATATTCTCAAACTGCAAAAAAATATACGATTGGTTTAGCCGTGTCTTGTAGTCATTGCTAGCTTATCACGTCTGCTCAGGACTTCTTTCAAAAAACACGACTGCAAACTGCAATGCTAGTGCACATAAACAGACCACTATTGAGGCAAGTTGGGGAAGATGATTTGCAGTGACAAATTAAGTGTATAAGAGGAAGCTGGATTTATACATGTTATGATTGCGTGTCACAAACCTTTTTTGGCAGGTTGGGATTGACGGCGGTCTCGCTGTATCCAATGGCAGCGTACAGTTTGGCTTTCTCTGCTGGGGTCATTAGCCCATCAAAACCTGAGAGATGTGAAACAGGAGGTCAGCAAATGGCTTGAATGAGCGTCCTGTGGATCTCTAGAGCACAGACTCAGAGCAGGACGGGTTACAGCACACTAAACAGACACACAGTGCAGTCAAACCTCCTGCTTTGACGTCTTTGGTTTGTGTTTCACCGTCTCCAGACCAGTTCCACATCCAGCCGAACCAGCCCTGCGACTGCTCTTCCTCCACCTTCACTCCAGGCCGGTATATCTTGAGTCCTGCCTTCGAGGCCTAAACGCCAGCGGCAGAACACGCAACAGTCAACAGGTGTGCCTCAGTTAGAAACCACAGACTCACACTCAGCCCTTCACTGAACCAGTTATATGAACTGTCGTGAGATTCATAACATCTGTACAACACTATATGCCTGAGAGAGTCACGTCACCTCCATCTCAGCTTGCTGTCTTGCCATCGTGATGTTGAATATATCCATGCTTCTCTCCGTGTCCTTAAGGGCGAACAAAACCAACAAGGTTTAGCTGAAAACAGCCGTTTTTCAAACATTTTAAGCTCAATTTTGTGAATTTCTTCAAAATTTAGACAGAAAATTAAAGCGCACTCATGTCATTCCAAACCAGTATGCTGCTATCTTTTTAATATAGAAGGAGCATTCTTCTAAATAGACTTTATGCGACTTTATGTGCCATTTCACAAATACAGTTTATAGTGACCATGGCTGCCATTTCAAAACAACAAAAAGCCAGCTATATTCTCCAGTTCACAATTCATAGTCATTGCAGTCGTGTTTGCAATCTCACATATACCACTGATAGTGACCACAGTTCAAAACACAAACCAGTGACCATGCAAACCAAAACACAGCCATATTTGTCACTCTTTAAAGCAGGGGTCGCCAACCTTTTTGAAACTGAGGGCTACTTCTTGGATACCGATTAATGCAAAGGGCTACCAGTTTGATACACACTTCCGAAATATCAAATTTGCTGAATTTACCTTTAAATATATGTCATTATTAATAATTAATGATATTCATTTATGTGAAGACACTGATCATGTTAATGATTTCTCACAATAATTATACAAGGTAGGAAACCTATCAATATGCAACACTTTATTTCTCTAAATCTCTGCAAGTATTTACATTTTCAAATGATCACTTCTACAAGATTTTTTTCCAGCCACTAACATTTTTTAACAAATCATGCACTACGTTGCACCATGTCTGTCCTGTATTCCAGTGTTTTTCAACCTTTTTTGAGCCACGGTACATATTTTCATTGAATAAAATCACAAGGCACACCACCAACCGAAGATGTTAAAAAATAACGCGAGTGTTCATGAAATGGTATGGTTTTTATTCAGAAAAAATATTTTCTCCAGTCTTTGGTGAAAGGTGATTTGTTTTTTTCTTTTTTACTATTATTTCGCCAGCTTTAGAGAACATTCTCTCGCATGGAACAGATGCAGGAGTACACAAAAACAGTTTAGAAAGCTGATATAAATGAGGATATATTGCTTTGAATATACAACACTGAAATAAACTCAATCCACTCTCCTCAAAAATAATGCAAATGCAAACACCATCTACTACAACCCACGGTTTGGTTTCACTTTTATAAGAAATACAGCCGGCAGGTTTGAAACCCGTCAACACTGATCGGGCTGTCAGAGCAGTCAGGTGGTTCACTGCCGGAGTGAAGCAGTGTGTTTGCTTCAAACGTCATTTTCACGTGACTAGTGACGTAATGATACAGGCTCCGAAGTAGTGGTTCATTGCAAAGCCCGTTCGAGTTTGAAGCAAGCTTCGGAGCGTCGGTGTCAGACGTAACATCACTACAGACGCGCACCATTGCCGCTTGCAGTCGCTCAAAATGTGTTTTTTTTTTTTTTTTGAAAAATTAGGTGAAATTGAATAATTTTCCGCGGCACACCTGACGATCTCTCACGGCACACTAGAGCTATTTTTAGAACAGGCCCGCGGGCGACTCATGTGGTCCTTGGGGGCGACCTGGTGCCCGCGGGCACCATGTTGGCGACCCCTGCTTTAAAGTGACTATGGCCAACTAAACTAAACCACAGCCTTATCTGTCACTTTACAAGTGCTGCTTCTATTGATCATGACCCTCAAAACAAAAGAGGAAACGGCTGTAATTAGAGACATGTATAACAGCATATGGGCTTGACCAGCATGAGTGACGGCTCGTGCGCCCTCACCTCAAGCTCCTTCAGCAGACTCTCTGCCGGCTTCTTACTGGTGATTTTGTTCTTGTAGATCTCCCTGTACTTCTTCACATGCTGCCGATGCCGCCGGATGTGCTGCCATGACCACATGTGAAGACGGGGCTTGATGTTGACCTCCAAAACGCCTGTGATCACATATCGCCACCTGTGTGAGAACACACACACACACAGAGAGAGAGAGTTCAGCACCACACCAAACCGAACAACCACACACAGACTTATCCAAGTCCACTCGCTCTTACCAGTGCCGTGCGTTACTGTGAACCGCCATGTTCGGACGGAACTTCCTGTACGGGAGGTTACGGGTCATCATGTCCACCGAGCCCAACAGCTCCAGAATGCTGACGTACTAGAAGTCACACACAGTCACATGAGTGATTGGGCATTATTGTTGTGTAAATGAATCAGACACTTGTCCACACCTGTGGCCGGCTCAGCTCCACAGCCACCTCCGCCAGATTCACCACGAGGTCCACTTTGGGCGAGGAGAAGTCCACATCGGAGCGAGGGTTCATGCGCAGCTTGGCATTCGCAGATATTGGGCGAAAGACTAAAGCAGCAATGAGCAAAAACAAAGTTGGTTTGTGTTTGAGAGAAAACATGTGTGAATGAAAGTGAGGAGGAACTCACTGAAGTGATAATCCTGAGGGATGGCGTTCTGGACGGCTACACTGTGCTTCAGGTACCGCTGGGAAAAACACACACATACATCAATGAAGACTGAATGAAGGGAGAGTTTGATTCTTTGACAAATGAGTGAAATGAGATGTGCAGGGTTACCAGAGCCTCGTCAGGGTTGTGGTTGGAGTAGAGCTCTGAATTCACGTTCCAGTACGCAAACAGATTGTCCAAACGAACGAGCTGAAGGAAGTAACGAGCGGCATTAGTGAAGAACTGCTTAATTTCTCACTGGTGAAGTGAAGAAGACAAGATTCAAACCTTAAAGAACAGTTTGGCTTTCTCATCCAGGAGACACGGGTTCCAGTTCTGATCAGCTGTCTGGAGAACACAACAGAGGTTTGAGTGACGAGAGAGGAGCGGGTCTGGGTTTGTGTGCTTGTGTTTGTGAGGGGCTGCCGCCAGGTTTTTTATTTTGCATTTAGGTTTATGTGACATTAAAAGTCTGTTAAATGTTCGCCGGTTCCCGCCTCATTTTCTACAGCTGCATTTCATTATACAGTGCTGTGAAAAAGTGTTCGCCCCTTCCTGATTTCTTATCTTCTGGCATGTTTGTCACACTTAAATGTTTCAGATCATCAAACTAATTTAAATATTAGTCAAAGACAACAGAAGTAAACAAAAAATGCAGTTTTTAAATGAAGGCTGTTATTATTAAGGTCAAACAAAATCCAAATCTACAAGTTCCTGTGTGAAAAAGTGTTTGACCCCTAAATTCAGCCACACTGGGGGGGTTTGAACTGCCTTTTTAAGGTCATGCTATGCTTTATAAAAAAATGATATATTATATTTCATATTATTAAGAAATAATACAAATATACAATATATATTAAATTTTTAAAAGGCTTTATATTGTCTTTATGATCAATATATCTATGAATGATGACTATTTACACACACACTTCATAGATGTATGCTGATTATTAAAACGTTATTGAATTATTGTTTGTTATATTTCTCAGGAAGAATGAAAGCTAGATTTGCTAGATCTTATCATTAGCATTAGAAACATGATAGTCTCATTAGATTTGAGAGGACTTGCCCCTTTAAACGCCATGCTGCCTTTCAGAGATTGTTTTGCACGGTTTAATCAAATTAATCGGCAAATAACTAATCATTACCTGTATCTACTGTGTGAAATATGACGCATTTTAACATGTTTGATGAGATTCATCCAACAAAGCCATGATTTATTCCACTTATTTCTCAATTCTTGGCGTACCTGGAGACTGAGGTTCTGCAGGGACACTCCGAATGAGAGCGGAGCGCTGGGGTTTGTGACCTGAACACATGTTAAAGATGGAGACAGTATTGAGCGCTGATACACACAGAGCTGACGGACAGTCTGCTACACCTTCCACGAGAGTGTTAAAGCACATAAACATTAGCATAAGAGCCAGCAGGAAATGCCAGAGGTACTCACATCATCCTCATACCGGACGTGTATGTTGGAGATTTTCACCTGCACGTTTTTGATCACCTGTGTAACCAGTTTCTCCACAAACGTGTCCTGCTTCTCTGCCTTTGGATTCTCTGAACACAAAGAAACGAATGCAGATGCGTGTCATCCGTCTCCATGCAGAAGCAGAGCGAGCAGAAGTGATTTACCTTTATCTGCAGCTTTCTGTTTGGTCTCCTCGATCCGCTGCAGCTCCCTCTGCCGTGCTTCCTGCAGCTGCCGCTCCTCCTTCTCTGCGTCATACTTTATACCTGCGGGAACAGAGACACAACACGCCGTTTCAGAGCAAACGGGCAGGATCACACGGCTCTGAGGCCGAGCCGTCAAAGCATCACACTTCAATAAACAAACATGAATACTTGTCACAACTGACACGATCTCATGATGACATGTTATTAGTACTGCTTTCAGTCTCAATATTATCTTAACTTAATTCAATTAAACTACTTAGATTAGGATAGCTTCTTCTACAGCTAAACACTAAAAGGACTAACCCCTATTATGCCATTTTGACTTGGAGTCTCCTGTGCATCCAAAGGCAAAAAACACACTAATTCTCTCATTACATACAGCAGCATCAGCTCTTTTCTCACAGGCTCGGTTTACTCCTGGTGTTCAGATGTGTTTGAGTCGATCTGATCTCAAGTAGACGAGGGAGACACTCCTGTTTACTCCTGCTGTTTTAATCCTCTCTTGTCCACTTTCTACCACTTCTGTCCTCATTTCTTTGAGGGGAGAATCTGTGTCTGGGCTTTTTCAGATCTTTCAATATAGTGGACAAAATAAGCTTGAGTCTCCAGCTGACAAAGTTTAGATCCCATCTGGCTCGAGCTCATCCCATAATGTTGATGCATTAGATCAGTAGGAGGAGAGATGATGATCTTTAGTGGCAGTTTCAAAACAAATTCAACCACATGAGCGTTTACACTATAAAAGCAATCCAATCCAATCTCTGGAAAGCGGATTTAGACTCCAATCTACCAAAACGCATCATTAACTACAGGCTTGACGGCGTCTGAAATGGTGCAATAAAGGATTAAATCTCTATAAGAGTGCTTTCACACTGGGAGTTTAGTTTGAGAAGGGTTCTCATGAACAATCACTACTGTGAAAGCAGTCATGTGGATCTGGATGCACATGGATTATCGAACCAGACACTAATTGAACTTCATATTCCTCAGCTCTTGATACACATTGATATGAACATGTTGTTCTCGAGCAGACAACGGAAACTAAAGGCAAATTTGTTACAAGCATACATAGATTTGTAACAGGAATTTCTGGCGACTCGTTTAAGGCAATCCGGAATCAATTCTTTCTTTAAGGGGAAAACAACTATTTATCTGAACTTTGAAACCTTGCGCAACTTTTTCATTCACAAACAGCTTTATTACACACTACGAAAGATTGTCTTCAGGACTGCAGATGTTGAGATACTCTGGTGAGAACACTGATGAACTCAATTGTCAATTCCTACAACCCATGGAAGCAGGCAGTTATTATTCCCCTCTAAAAGCAATAGTCGCAAGGCTTTAAATGCCCTCACTTCTCTTATGAACTCTTTTGAAAGGCTTGTGAAGACGGAGACTGTAAGACAAAGCTCTCTTCCCTACGCAACATGACTATAGGACACACAGAGGAGTAGACGACGCTACAATTACTCAACTTAACCTTTGTTTAAGCAACTAGAAGGAAGAGAAATACTCATGCTAGACTGTTGTTTATTGACTTTCCCTCAGCTTTCAATGCCATCCAACCTGGTTTACAGATATTAGCCATGAGACGTCTGGTGCTGGATTGTGTAGAGCTTGAAATATCTTGGGACGGTCTTATATTCTAAAGTGATTACTGAAAAGAACCGGTACTGTATGTAAACGGGACATCGGCATCTGTTTTGCCTAGGAAACACGGTCATGCAGTGCTTTATGGATTATTTTGAGCATGGATTGCTGACGGTCTGCACAACACAACACCTTGACATTAGCATGAAAGGTCATTTGTGAAGCCCATAACGCAGCACTTGAATTCTCCGGGTTAGCGGCAGCATCAGCTCTTACTAGCAGTTGGCACAATGAGCAGGTAAACTTCATCCAGCGTGGCTTCCACAGACTGAGTGTACAGGTTCTTCCAAGGGATCTTCAACTCCAGACGGCCTGAGGAAACACAGACATAACCACTGAAAGAGCTCGAACCATACTATACCCAATGACAGCGCATACTGGCCAACAGTCATGACACAGTAACGCCTTGAGATACCAGCATAATCCGTTCCAGGACGAGCTCGTAACTTGAGTTGCTCGCATCTCAAATCATTGTTTCATATAAGAAATAACTTAAATTAATACGTTCCGGCCCTCTAAAAAACTCCCTTATTAGTGCTAATAACAATGGAAACAACATGTTTTTAATTGCTATAGACACACACAAAATGATAGTATATAAGGATTCCTGTGATATAAAATAAAATGTGGTTTTAATTATGAGTTCTTGCCTTTGAGACACAAGATACAGTAGCGGCTAATGACGACATGTGCGGAGGAGGAGGAGGGATTATGTAGATTTTGTAAATTACATAGAAAATATAAACACAACACAGAAGTGTAGTGTTTGTTCCCGTGTTGTGTATTGGATAGACTCAGAAGCTCATATTTATCATTATTGAACACACATAACTCGTGCTGCTCCCAGCTTAATACTCGTGAATCACTCGTTGCCCCCGGTAACCCCCGCTGTAAAACCAAGCTGCCTCTAGTGGAGATCATATGCAATTACCCTATAAATGTATATTACACACACCACAGGAAGACTCACAGGAGATGTGTACGGAAGTAAATGAACACGTGAAGTGAAGGAGTGAGGCGCGTGAGCTCCTAGCGTCTATCTCAAATATTTACTCGTATATCAAAGCAAAGATTTGCTGGAATGCTTGCTTGTATCTCACAATCCTCGTATCTCAAGGCATTACTGTATTAGCATAATGCAAACATCTGTCTCTTACCAATGTGTCCTGCTCTGACTTTGAAAGGGATGTCCAGTTGACTCTGTTACAGAGATAAAAGTCACATTAAATCATTAGAAAAATGCACTGAAAGGCTTCCTTAACAGACACTCTCTACAAAAAACAGAAGTCATTACGCATCTAACGTGAAACAAAACAACATACCAGTGCATTTTCTTTTATCTCAAGGTTTCTTAATATGGCAGCACCTGCAAAAGACAGTGACATGTTACCCGCCTTTGTCTACAATACTTCATATCATTGAGCAAATATTTACTGAGATATTAAAAGTTCCTTATCAGCGAGTAAACAACACAAACTCTATAGGAAGCTTCTCCAGGATATCATTATATCCTGTTCCCTCTGTCAGCCTGTTCTCATACATGTTGATGCATGTCATGAGTGTTAAGTTATTGTGCTTAACAATACTTTAACGTCGAGAACGTCCCGCTCTTTATATTCTCATCCATGCATTTCATCCCTCTGAAGGGTCAACAGTGCTATACGTTTACATACTGTGATTATACACCATATAGAACGGTAATATCTAACCATAATTTTATTTGTAAAGACATTTTATACCCTGGTGACGATATATATCGTCAGCCCAGCCCTACTTGATATAAATCTTTAAATAAGTCATCCTGTGGCTAGAAATGTGTTTCAGTGATTTTACACTTACACAAGTGATTTAAACTTATGCAAACGTTATAATGTCATAATAATCATGATAACTAGTGTTAAACAGTAATTATAACTCTTATAAACTGTAGGTTTATAAAGTTTAAGTTTCATAGCTTAAGATTATGGATTTATAGTTTAAAGTGGAGTGGACTTAAATTTGGAAAGTTTACTTGTTGCTTGAATACGGTAAGTTGGTGCAATATTTAATAGCATTACTTCAGCTGAAACCAATCATTTTAGCGTAATTTTTTCATTGATAACAGATAATATACAAAAAAAAGTTTAATTTGGTCTAAAAAGCAAGTCGTGTACATTGAACTGTTAAAAACTGTTGATTTGCCCTTTTTTCTGCTTTTCTTCTCAAACGCATGTTGTTCCTTTAAATCAGTGGTCCCCAACCCCGGTCCGCGGCCAGGTACCGGTCCATGGATCAAATGTTATCAGCCCGCCCAGGGAAATTATATAATTTTCAATGTATGTACAGGGGTTGAGTGGCTGCACCGTAGCTTTGGCAGTGAGGGGGTGTGTTTCGCTCACCACCCCCCTCCCGTCAGAAGCTGAGCTGAGCTTTGCTGTCACCACCCCCCCACCCCCCATGTCAGAAGTTCAGTGGAGTATTTTTTCTCTTATCTGGGATGGACTTAGATGACTGCTTTGTTAATAACAAAAGTTTTATTTTTGGGCAAAAGTAAAGCATTTTCACACCAATATTGAAATATTAAAGTAAATGAAGTAAATGCAGATTGGCGCGTGTACAGTCGAGCTTTCAGCCATTCTGGATCACAGGAGAAGAAAGTTTAACTTCACCAATAAACACTAAACATCTACAGTCATTTCTGCTTATGATTGAACTTAATCACAGAAGATCAGCAGCGACACATCGGCCAGTAAAGGGAGATTAAATGCATACAAATATTTGTTTTATGTCACATATTTAATACTTGGAGGTTTGCGTATTATTCTGATTCTTCATTTCTCTGATTTGATTCATTGTGAGTAATAATGAATCTGTTATCGTACAAGTGAGATTAATAAATGCTCACATTTAGTTTAGAACAACAATAACAATCATGTCCTCAAACATCGTGTTCACTAAAAGCATTTAGTTAAATGCTAAATAAATGTGTGTGTGTGTGTGTATATATATATACACACACACACACACACACACACACACACACACACACACACACACACACACACACACACACACACACACACACACACACACAAATACAGTCAATACATTGACAACAAAGTAACTTGTGTTACTTATTTGCAAATGTAACTCAGATATTTTGTGGCAAAAGTAACGCGTTACTTTAATCGAGGAAAGTAATCGGTTCACATGTAAAGCGTTACTTTAACGTTGCACATGAACAGATGACCGTTTCCATGAGGGTGAATCTGTCAAATCTGTCAAACCCTCGTTCAACCCTGTCCTCGGATTACTGTGTGGTCAGCCTGTGTGTGTGTGTATGTATGTGTGTATGAGTGTGACAGCTGTACCTCCCCATATGCCGAGGCTGAGCTGCGAGCTGTCGAGGTTCACCACATAGTCGCCCAGAAACCTGTTCAGCACATCGACCACCACCGACTCGAACACCATCCTCACGCGCTGCTCACACCGACCTCAGCGTGCGAGTCCTGCGCCATACGAGAGTGCAGTTGGTTTACAGAGTGTCCCGCTTCCTGAAATAAACATCACTGGAGGGACGGGGAGGTCCTTCGACAGCACCGCTGCTCCGCTTGTGCGACACCGCCCTCTGCCGCCGAACACCGCGCGTGACACCACCGCTAACGGCCGTTGGGATCACGTGCGCGTCGAGAGCCAATCATGCGAAGCCCTGTTGAGCGTTTCCGCTGACAGTCACCTCCGTAGGTAAAAAAATAAACAACTAATTTTAAATAATTAATCAATATTATCCCTGTATTTACTTCATTAAAAAAAACAAATAACAAGCATTTTTCAGATGTACTTATAAAAATGTACTTTAGTCCTGAGTTTTATTAATTTAATTTTAAGATCACGTGTGCCTCGAGAGCCAATCATGCGAAGCCACTGAAAGTCGCCTTCGTAGGTAAATGCAATTTTTAAAAAAAACGCATTTTAAATAGTTAATCAGTATAATCCCTGTATTTACTTCATTTGAAAAAAATCAAAGAACAGTTATATTTCAGATGTACTTTAATTACTATTAATTTTAATTTTAATATCATGTGCGCCTCGAGAGCCAATCATGTTGCAACTGTCGGTCACTTCGTAGGTAAATGGGGGGGGGAAACTAATTAAAAATAATAAATAAATTTTAGCCCTGTAATTACGTAATTACAAAAAATCAAACAACAGGTATTTTTTCAGTTGTACTTATAAAAATATATTTTACTATTGAGTTTTATTATTTATTTTTGAGATCACGTATGCCTCCAGAGCCAATCATGTGAAGCCGTGTTGAGTTTTGCCACTGTCACTTTCTTAGGTAGAAAAAACTTTGGTCTTGATTTTGTAGATTTCTCTTCTTTAAATTATACCTTCAAAATTAATTGGTTAAAATTTTGTTTGAAAAAAAAACTTCTCCATGGAATTTCCTTCCTAATTTTAAATTTTGGGGCCTTTAATTTTTGTTAATAATAATAAAAATAAAAAAAAACTCATGACATATGACAAGTTTCTTATGCATTACAATTTTCCTGTGACTCCCAAATAATTTTCTCTTGTATTTTCTGCTATAACTTCTGGTTTAAAGTCTTTAAGTAAAGATGTGCTGCCATCAGTTGATATACCTATAATTAACCCTTCATAACAGTGTGTAGTAAAATTTGCTTTATACAGTCAAAAAAAAAAAAAAAAAGAACTCATATCTATCCACTCTTTATTTCTAAAGGAGATTGTCACCGGATCTGGCTCTAATGTTTCCTGGAATAGATTTGTAAAAAACCTCGACTGGAAAAGTGTTTGGTTATTACCTTACAAGTTCTGTTACAAATAAGGTGAAAGAAATATCCTTCAAGATAATACACAAGTTTTACCCTGTTAAACATTTTCTTAGTAAGTTTAAGAAAGATATTGATGTTAGTTGCTCTTTTTGTTCTTTGCACTTGGAAACAGTTCCCCCCCCCCCCCCCCCCCCCATTTTCTGATATTGCTGTCATGTGAAAAAGTTATGGCAAGATGTGTCTGTGTTTATTAAGGAAAATATTATTTTCCATTTTTATTTATATTTTGAAAATCTAATTTTTGTTACTCAAAGTTTGATAATAGTGTGAATAAGCAAGCCTTTGTAATGAATAATTCTGTTAGCAGGGTTGGGGAGTAACGAAATACATGTAACGGCGTTACGTATTTAAAATACAATATTTGAGTAACTGTATTTCGTTACAGTTACATTTTAAATTGATGGTAATCAGATTACAGTTACATTCAAAAAGTATTTTAGATTACCAAAGTGATTACTTTGAATTTTAGTGTCATTTATTTATTAATATTAACGTAAGCTGTCGGACGATTCTCCGACTCTGTCTCTTTAAAAATAAAAAGCACGCGCAGCCTGTTCAGTTAGCAAGCTGGAGAGTGTAGACCTGCAATCGCATACAAAAATGGACGGGAAAACAGCGCGTAATGCATTTCTTTCGTGGAAATTCAAAGGCAATTTTACTTATAAACAAGAAAAAGGACGTAACATCACAGTGCGATGCAAGCTATGTCTACCTGCAACAAAACTTCTATCGGCTTCAAAGGATTCAACATCTAATCTGAAAAAGCATCTTGAAGTAAGTTGTTCTTGGTCTTTGAAAATGATTTTCTTTATTCCTTATTTTCCCATTTACTCATACGTTGAGCTTTGTATGGTTATCATTAGCCTACGTTTAATATTTATAAGAATTTGGTCTAATAAAACATAGAATTGACATCCAATTAATCATGCGTTAAATAATGTTTTATAAAGCCAATGGCTTTGTGTACTTTATAGACAAACTTTAAACCTTAATAATTCATTACAAATGTTCAGGAAATGGCGCCTTTGTGCGAGTTCATTATCCGAATTGTGAACAAATTGTTTTTTTCCCCCATATTTTTAAATGAATCAATTTGTTTTGTTTACAAAAATATTGTCAATGAATTATTCACGAATTTGATAGATCTGGGGTGTGTTTCCCAAAAGCATCGTCATAAATTCCATTGAACTTCATTGCGTCCATATAGAGCGCGCCCGATCGTGACGTAGTTTTACGACAGCCGCCATTTTGGGGGACCACTTCTAATCAATGTCATGGGGGAAGCGACGTTAAAGCCAGTTTTATCGCAGAAAAAAAACATTTTATGTAAATCTAGGGAGAAACTTGAGCGTAAGAGTCAAACTAAATATAGAGATGGACTTGAGAATTTTGAAAGAGAAAGGTACGAGGCAAAAATAGCGTTAATAAAGGGACAGGATCCGTATGAAATTGTGACCTGGTCTACGGACGTCAATCTTCTACCGAACACAACATGCATTAATGTTCTCAACTATCTGGTTTTCACCCCAAGTCCTTATACAGCCGAAGATCTTCAGTGTTACAAAGGACTTGACGCTTACAATCAGCTAGTGTGTGGCTGGCTAGGTGCGAGAAGTGTCCTGTGTCATCAATGACAGATGTGTAACAACTGCCAAGGTAGATGAAATGGTTTTCATTAGCAATAAAGTTTATTAAAAAAATAGAGGCATTCCTACTTTCTAATCCAACAGTTTGGACCAAAAATATTTTCATTTAACATCTTTATAAACTTTTGTTACCTGAACAGATCTTGCAAAATGCTGTTTATTGATGTCCTACACCTGTATGAAAAGCTAAGATTAAAGTATGATTTTTTCTACAGAAAATACACTCAAAAACCCCAAACAGAGGTCAGGTGTTGTTACATATATTATCGGCAAACTGTTGGATACCGCCTTTTTGCAGGCACATAATATAGATGGATATAATGCTTGATAATTGCAGCGCTTTATGTGTGTGTCGTGGGATGGTTTTTAATTCACTGTAGATCCGGATAAGCACATCCATGTGATCTAATCATGATCTACATTTGTTCACCTTTAATTTTATTACGTTATTGATGTGCAAGAAGCAAATAGTGTATGTCCAGATCTGGATGATAGCATTGAATATTTCTGACGGACTACTAAGCCAATCACTCTCTCAACATGAATTCGACTGTTTGCATTTCTCACGTCTGGGGGGGGGGGGGGGGGTAGGGTGGGGTGGGGTGGGGGGGGGGGGGGGGGGGGGGGGGGAGAGAGCGCGAGACAGACGGAGACATACCTTCGACACAGATTGTAATTTCTAATTTGACATAACAATTTTGTTTGTTTTATAGTTAACTACAACAGAGTAAACTGAAATTAAATGTTTAAATTAATTTAAAGAATTATTGTAAATGCGCAATTCAAGGCGCAGCACTTTGCGACACATGACGTCAAGAAACGTCAACTAATTAAACGCAATAATGGAGAAATCAAGGCAGTGGCACACAGACAAGAGTGTCACTTTTTTCAAGTTGGAGAGTAAACATTTCATTAATTTCTTTGTAGTGTTTTTTGTCTACTACAAATTCAAGCTCCTGTTTACTGAAATTTGAAAAAGGGTATGAATGATAAGCACTTTGATTATGTTCTTGTTGCATTAAAATGACACTTGTTGGTTTTATTGCAGCTAATTAATATTTAATTAATTTTGATACATTTTGGTACATTCAAGCACTTTGATTGAACAAAGATTGCCCTCATTGTTTTAGAAGTGCTGTGGAAAACTGATGTTAAAAATAAAATGTAGCAGAAAACCAAATCCTATGATGGGTAGAGTTCATTTTTATTTACAGGTTGTAAACTTAATACAGGACATCAAGTTAATATGGTCTTTTGTGTTAAGTATTTCAAAGTATTTCAAAGTATTTAGATTACGTTACTAAACTTGAGTAATGTAACGAAATACGTTACAAATTACTTTTTAAAGCAAGTATTTTGTAATCTGTAGTGAAATACATTTTAAAAGTAACCTACCCAACCCTGTCTGTTAGTCAAGTTTTATATATATACAAGTGCAAATGTTCTAACAAAAAGCCCCTTTTTTCAGTAAAGAATTTGAAAACTATTTGTCTATTATCAAAACTAGTTGTAATAGAAAATCTATTAAGATCTATTAAGTTCAATGGTGTACTGCCTTTAAAATCCTCAAATGACTGAATTATACAGAGGTCTTAAATATTTGTGAACGTATTATTATTATTTATTTTTTATTTTCTTTTTCTCTCTTTTTCTTTATTTGTGTGTTCTTGCTCACTGGCATTAACATGGTTGTTGTATTATGATGTTGTTTAAAGCATAATAAAAAATAAAAATAAAAAAGGTAGAAAAAACTTGAATTTAAAACAATAAATCGCTATTATCCCTGTAATTACACTATTTAAAATATCAAACTTGCTGTTTTTGTAAACAAGAGTCAGAAACGATCTTACAGGTCGTTGTCGGTTTTACACATTTTTTTTCAGTTCCAAGTTTTATTATTAACTAATAATTTCATAATCCCTTTAAAAATGATGGAGAAAAACATTTAAATAATTAATTTAAAGTTGCTGATCATATCTATTGAAACAAAATTTTAGGTTTATTCCAAATATGCATTTCTACAATATTTAAGTATTCTGAGGGTTTTCTGTACATTTTGGATAGTTTTCACTATGGATGTGTTCAAAATCACATACTCTCTTGAGTAAGTATGTTGAACAATAATAAATTACTTCATGAGTGCTAAAAAAGTATGTTTAGTATACTATGAATGTGTGTAGTATGAATGTAATCCAGACGCACTACATCCGCCATGTTATGATTGTCATGTGATCCACCAGCGTGAGTTGCGTCGCCTTAACTGGCATTCATAAATCCTCTCCTGTGGCATCATGGGATATTAAAGTGTCCATCGTATGAGCACTTCAGGAAAAATTCCAGTCGGAAGTGCCCTTGACGTGGGAATTTGGGAGCACGTGTGTGTGTGTCATCATCATGAAGCAATCAAATCTCCTCACAAGCTTCCCATGCATTGTTACCACTGAAGGAAAATATAGTTTAAAATGTTAGAAATTGTGTTGACGTGCTTATTTCTAATGATAGTTTAAAATGTTCCAAATTGTATTGACATGTTCTTTTCTGTTCTAACACAAGTTACTGTTTTAATTCTGTAACAAATCTTTCCTGTCTAAAACAAAGGACAATGCACTCGGTGAAAAGTCCAAGGCTGTAACTGTTGACGCTATCTGTTTACCAGAAAAGTTACAGATAGAAAGGGATGGGGAAAGGGAGTTCTTGCATTCTTGTGTGCAGATTGCTTTGATGTAACCAATGAAGGAATCTGCCTGACAACAGTCCCTGTATGGAGAGGTGGACTCGAGGGAGGAACTGAAAGTCAAGAATATAAACTGTTTGCATATGCTTGTAAGACATTCTGGACTGCCCAGATGTCAGCTTTTGGCATTGTGGACCAGTAATCCTGAGCTCAGAGCTCTTTTGATTCTCTATTAAATTGATTCCATTTATCTACGAGTAGCGTCTGTCTTTGACATGGCAAATCAACGGACTGGGGGGAAAGCTAAATTCCAACACCACTACAAAACAGCAACGCAGAGTTTTGTCATTGATTTGGAGCTTATAGATAACAAGAAGACTAACATAGTGATACTAAAAGACAAAAAAATCTATTTGATTTCATGGGAACCTTAACCACATTTCTTACCAATGAAACTTCTTTAAACTAAATATGAAATGCATGTGTCTGTAACTTGAATTATTGTTTATATAAAAAACACAAATAAATAATAAACTCCAACTCTCCTACCATATCTAGATTTAAAGTGAATTTAAAATGAATGTGGTCACATGACTCACCTGAACTCAATGCTCACCTCCAGTGAAAGTGTTGTTGTCATGGAAACAGCTCATCTTTCACCTGAAAGGCCATTTTCTTTTGTGTTGTCATGTACATTCAAAATACAAATCACAAGAGGAGAAAAATATTATTGGTCAGTGTGTGTGTGTTTATGTGTGTGTGAGTGAATGAGTGTGTGTATCTATGTGTGTGTGTGCGTGTTTAAGAAAGACAGTATGTGCTTTTTCATAAATATAATACACAATAAACATAATTTTGTTGTTTGTGTGTTTTGTTTCTTCGCCGTCTTCGGCTGTAAGGATCTTTGAATCATCTGGCGGAGTGATATGGACATGTTATGCGGTCAAAACCTGCTGGAACTACTTTATCTGTGCATTTCTCTGAAAAAAATTACACGCCTGAGAACCTCACCAAACAATCAGATTTGAGCATTCAATAGACTGTGTATAACGAAGAGAATCGTCTGATCCAGGGGAAAGTTTGTCTTATCAGTATGTTTTGGGAAAGTTCCCTGATCAGAGCAAGATCTTGACCAACCTTGAAGAAGCTTTGTATCTGTTTGTGTTTTGTCACAGGACCTAACCTTCGTGAAGTGAGCGACTGAGATAAAAATAACCCTCTGATCATCAAAAACTGGAGACTACAAACATTGATTCATGATCTTGGTGGGTCACTTTGACCCTAAACCAGGATCCTTGCTATCACCTGGATAATTAATGGAGATATGTGTATAAATATTTTAAGTTATTATTAAGTTTATCAAGTCTTAAGCCATCAGAATCATTCAACCTAAAGTAATTACACAGTTTAGTGACTTCTGCATCTGTGAGCTGCTGCACGCTAGCCATCCGCCATACTGGAAACGGTCAATGTGCATCTGAAGCCTATAGTTATTCACACGTATGAGTATATCTGCAATAGATATTAGCAGATGATTTTCACATGTAGTTTATCATTAATGTGAGGATTCGTTATGGATATTGCATATTGAGTTGTGCATAAAAATAATGATTCGCAAAGGTTTCAAAGCTTCACGAAGCAGAGTTTCAAAAACGCAAAACACTACTCATAATTTATGGATAGGTGGTTTTTACAGCTCTAGACTGTAGTTACAATTTCGATGAAAATTCATTGATTTGTTAGTGAGAGTGATAAACAGCATCATGTTTACCTTTCCAAGATGGCGGATCAACGCATGACAGAAAATCTCACAGCAACCTCAGTTTTTATGATATCAACTTCAAATTAGAGTTTCTAGCATTTTTAGATTACAATTATATAATATAATTATATAATAATTATATATATATATATATATATATATATATATAGTAGACATTTTTTAATTTGTTCAAAATTCAAAATTTTTACTTTAAAATGAAACTTCTATAACTTTTTACACTTCTTTTCACCTCCACAAAAATCTCCTTTAGGTCTGCATTCCAAAGTATTCCTGAATTGCAACCTTTTAAGCTAAAAAGTGTCATCCACAGTTGAAGGACAGCTACAGAAGATAAAAGGAAACACTGCACCGATAAATGTTGTCAAATGTTCTTTTTTCTTTTGGTGTGAAATCATCGACTAAAACACTGCAAATAACAATGGCAAACAGATTACAGTGAACATACACAAAAAAAACTAGAAATACAAAAAGAAAGTCACTTGTATTTTCACTGGCAGCCCATTTCTGTGGTAGTGTTTGCTTAAAATATCTTAAGACAGTTGATGATTTGTGCACATATAATCTAGAATGGACTTTCACAACTACTGATGACTATAAAATCCACATACACACACACACACTCACTCACTCATTCACTCTGTGTTGAATTTCTTTGGGCCCAACGCACTGTGCTGTTGTTTCTGGAATGCTGTAAATACGGGTTCCTCCATCTCAGCCGGTCTTATGTAGAGCATTTACAATAGAGATGTTCAGTTTGTAGTCCTAAATCCCAGAAGACAATTAGCAGGTTTGAGTGAGGGTTCTCGCAGGAGTTACAGTGGTTTTGGAGTCACATACGGTCTGTTTAAAATTAATTCTGGCACACAATGACACCTCAGATGAGAATTGTAAAAATGTTGTATGCATTAAAAAAGTTTCTACTTAAAGACTACATTGGTTGTTTGTTTGCTCAAGTATTGGAACTCACAGCCTTGTGGAAGCTGTTGTGCTCATGAGATTATAAAGCACTCAAGTGTTTCCAAATTCAAATTCTTGATGAATTTTGAAATAATGTTAACCAAAAACTGCTTATTTAAAGGGATAGTTCACAAGAAAGGGAAATTCTGTCATCGTTTACTCATGTCGTTTCAAACCCGTAAGACTTTTGTTCATCTTCGGAACACAAATGAAGATCTTTTTAATGAAACCTGAGAGCTTTGACGCAACTGCCACTGACGCTTCAAAAAGTTCATAAAGAGATCCTAAAACAAATCCATCAACAAAGTGGATAGGTCTACATTTTCTCTAGCGACACAATGGCTTTATATGATGAAAAGAGTTCATTTGGGCTTTTATTTACATATAGTTGCTGAAGCTCAAACGTGCTATCATTGGTTCTCGCTGAAGCTCAAACATGACGCGTAACACGAGAATGAACCTCATTGGTTCTCGCTGAAGCTCAAATGTGACACGTATCACGAGAATGAACCTCACTGGTTCTTGCTGAAGCTCAAACATGACGCGTAACACGAGAATGAACCTCATTGGTTCTCGCTGAAGGTCAAACGTGACAGGCAACACGAGAATGAACCCCATTGGTTCTTGCTGAAGATCAAACGTGATGCATAACAGGAGAATGAATCTCATTAGTTCTCGCTGAAGGTCAAACATGACGTAACACGAGAATGAACCTCATTGGTTCTCGCTGAAGGTCAAACATGACACGTAACACGAGAATGAACCTCACTGGTTCTCGTTGAAGGTCAAACATGACGTAACACGAGAATGAACCTCATTGGTGCTCGCTGAAGGTCAAACGTGATGCGTAACACGAGAATGAACCTCATTGGTGCTCGCTGAAGGTCAAACGTGATGCATAACAGGAGAATGAATCTCATTAGTTCTCGCTGAAGGTCAAACATGACGTAACACGAGAATGAACCTCATTGGTTCTCGCTGAAGGTCAAACATGACACGTAACACGAGAATGAACCTCATTGGTTCTCGCTGAAGCTCAAACGTGATACGAAACACGAGAATGAACCTCATTGGTGCTCGCTGAAGGTCAAACGTGATGCATAACAGGAGAATGAATCTCATTGGTTCTCTAACCTCAAGCAAACATCCTTGAGCTTCCGTTCAGTTGATGAATGGTTATATGTGAACAAAGATCAATTAAAAAAATATGTGAATATAATCATATAAACCAATTGTGTAACTTCAGAAAATTTAGACTAAACAACTCAATTCATACGGTTTAGTTTCACAATCACTTTACAAACTTTTTGAAGCATCACACTAGCAGTTGTGTGGCCGTCAATGGGGGGACAGAAATCTCTTGAGATTTCATTTAAAAAATCTTCATTTGTGTTCCAAAGATGAACAAAAGTCTTACAGCTTTGGAACGACATGAGGGTGAATAATGTCATAATTTTAATTTCTGGGTGAACCATCCCTTTAAAACTGCATTTAAAGTCAATTCCTCAGATATCCTGTGGTGAATTAGCCTTCTGGGTTAACATACAAACTATCTAGTAACAGTATTAATGGTTCCCTTTGTGTTTTTTTGAGCAAATGTGCCCGTTGAGTTCATCTGTGAGGTTCAGTCTCAAAATAAGGTGAGAGTCAGATCAGAGAGTTATCGGGCCGTTTACGTCTGTAAAAGAAGCTCCAGAGCGAATGGGATGTCAGTCTACACCAGCTCATCCAGCAGGGTGCCTATGCTCTGGTGCTGCTCCGATGATCCGGCCAGGGGTTTATTACACATGGGGCAGACACAGCGCACCTCCAGCCACTTCACCACACACCTGCAAACACACGTTCTGCATTTAGTCCACCAACACCAATTACCTTGTGATCTCATTCCTGTATTTATAATTCCTATGGACCCTTTTCACAGACTGTGACGATGCATTTCCATAGTTATCGACATAGCAAATTATAATATTTAATGTACATGTACAAAAATGTACATTTTTTATTTAAATGTAGATTTGTAAAACTATATTTTGTGTGATCTGTTTTCTGTAGCTCAATCAGTAGAGAGTGGTGTTTGCAACATCAAGGTCATGGGTTCGATTCCCAGGAAAAGTAAGAACTGATTAGAATGTCAATGTGTTATTAGAATGTCAATGTGTGATTAGAATGTCAATGTGTCATAAATCATGGCAAGGTTCTCTCAAAGTAATGAACAAACATTCTTCCAGTAACGTTAATAGAACATTTGTTCAATGTTATCTGGTCTTCAAGAATCTCAATAGGTTAGCACAAAACCATCCTTTATGCATAGTTTGTATCGCACTCGAACTGGACCCTGGAGAAGTGGAAGAAGGTCACCTGTTTTCTTTTACATCACGTAGACAGCCGTCTAAGTGTGTAGTGTTCACCTGGGGAAGTCTGGGATGACAACAAGCAGGTGGAGGGAGTGTGATTTTCTGGCTAATGTTCTGGTTGGAAACCCTGGGTCTGGCCATACATGTAAACGTACATTTGACACGTGCCACCTAGCTTAACATTGGTGTACCCTAATGAAACAAGTGTTGCCCGATTGGGTGGGTTCCCGACCAATTGACCGGTTTTGTATTTGATTGTGAGGGTAAAAATTGGTTTGGGGCATTTGTAAAAACAAATCTGAGCTGGTTCGGTGGTTTTCAAGCATGTAAATTTTATAGTCTAATTGGTTAATAAACAAAAATCAAGTTTGCATGTACTCTATAAAATTATGATGTTCCTAAACACACAGGCCCACGCAGAGTCGGCTGGCATTGGTGTTGACATCGCCGATGAGCCAATCAGCAGGCAGATGCAATAATTCATGAGTGACGGGTTTTTAAAATGATAACTTGTAGCTGTTCAATTGATCACTACATCAAACCGGCATAAACATACCAGTAAGCTGAATATACAATAAAGAGTGCGAGAGTGACCCAACTCTCAAACTGTGTATTACACCTGTGGTGGGAAATGACTCAAAGGCTCTTTATAAATATATCTAAATGACTCTGAGAGCACAGATGAATGGCTTGATTAAAATCGAATATGGGAACATGGCTCCTGTCCATCATCATGTGTACACTATCTGTCACGGTTTGGGGAAGGGATGAGTGAGGACTCAGTTGCAGGGTGGAAGGGTGCTTTAATTAATAATAAAAAATTAAACGAGATACACACAAAAGCTGTCCGGGGGGGGGGGGGAATCAGAACTAGACAGACTTGACAGAACTCAACTAGACAAGATTAGGGAAGAATCACACCATAGAGCGACAACGACACAACACAGGGAGGGCAGGTCGGGCAAATCAAAAAATAATGAGGGAACAAGATGGGCGGGGTTACACAATGACACGAACATGCACGTAAAACAAGACGAGACACAAACTGTGCGCCACACAAAGCACAACATGAAAGCACGCACAGATGTAAACACGAACCGTGTGCTTCACAACACACGCAGACAAGCGAGTGCACGGCCCCAGTGAAGCTCGAAACCACACCCATTCATATGATGTAGAGAAAACGCTCGTCTTGTGCGCTCACAACAGGGACAAATACACAGGCCATGAATGTCTGAATCCCGACATAAAACCCAAACTGAACAATACCAAAGTGTCGGGATCGAACATCATGCCCCACACACCAGACGCTTCACAGACAAGAGAGAGCGCGACTCGAGACACACTAAACCAGTGATTCCCAAACTGTGGTCCGCGGACCACTAGTGGTCCGTGAGGGTACTGCAGGTGGTCCGTGGAAAGGCAAAATAAAATAATATTTTACCTTCATTTTACCAGGAAATTCCCATAAGAATATGTAGGCCTATATTGATATAACATTTACATTAAATTGTCAAGTTATTCTGCGATTACTAAAATAGGCCAGTGGTGTTCTGAAAATAATGTTGCTATGGAAATAAGCCTGTTGTTCAAATTAACCTGTGTTGGGTGTTGCCCCTTTAAGGACGCTAATTCGGTTGCCATGGTGATCAACGCACAACAAAACAAACCCACTGAGGGAAAGGTTGTCTCGTTAAAACCACGCTAAACTTTTACTTCAATTACAGTTAAAAACTACAATTTAAACTTTATATTCCCAGCGTAGTAATTCATATGTTGTTTTAAGTAAATTAATAATTTCTGATGTGATACTGTATATAGATCGCTATTTGAAATTAGCGCCTAAACGTCTAATATTATACGCTTGTTTTTTATGTTTATGTAGATATTTACTGTGTTTTAAGTTGCTTGTTGAAATGTTAATGCAGTATATGTTACATTTAGCTGATAAACAAAGTTTAATATGCGTTTCTGACGCAGAGAATGTTTGATGATGTAAATAATACTAATTGTAGATTGTTTTTGTTTTTACAGTTTTGACCACACACATATGCACATAGCCACAGACATACACAAATACTCAACAAACTTTAACTACTACAACAACGACCAAATGTGTATATTGTTAGTTCTGCACAAGAGGAATAAAAGACAACATCAAAATCCAACTTAATGTTATCATTTCATTGGTAACAACCTGATTATGCCCTCGGGCACATGAGTAAATAAATAAATTAAATATGTGGCAGCCGTTGTGTGGAGTAAACTTTCTTTTAACAAGCCTGTTGTCAGGGTTCTGCCACATTCGGTCTAGTCATTTCTTGGTTTTGTGGCAGAGCTCTGACACTGCCGTTATGTCTCTAGTTGTGTGTGTGCGTGCGCGCGGCTTCGAGTACTCGAGTCGCGTGCGCGCGCGCGTCTGTGACGTCTTTTGTGCCAGTTATGATGTCTGGTCCCGATACTTTGGTCTGGTTCAGTTTCGTTTTGGATCGGGATTCGGGATTTCATAACTCGTGTGTTCGTCCTTGTCGTGAGACAAGTGTTTTGCTCATTCTCACGCGCTCTACGTTATGTGAGTGGGCGCGGTTTCAAGCTCTGCTCGTACCGCGGGCTCTCGTGTCCTTGTCCTGTGTTGTAAGCACGCGGTTCGTGTTTACGTCGGCCACGTGCTTTCATGTTGTGTTTTTGTGATGCATCTTTGTTTAATGTCAACACGCGGCGATTCGCATTGGCTGTGTGTTTGTCTCGTCAATGTGTAACCCTCCCACCTTGTTTCCCTACTTTAGTTTGATTTGTCCCCAGCTGTGTCCCATTCAATTACCGTTCCTCATGTGTGTACTTAATCCATCCGTGTCTGTTGTCTTGTGCTGGTTTCTTGTCGTTTATGGTTGTGTGGTCCTGCCTCTTGTCAAGTTCTGTCAAGTTCTGTCAAGTTCTGTCAAGTTCTGTCAAGTTCTGTCAAGTTCTGTCAAGTTCTGTCAAGTCAAGTTTCCAGTCCATGTCCATGTCCATGTCCATGTCCATGTCCATGTTCATGTTCAAGTCTAGTTCATGTTCTAGTCCTAGTCCTGTTTTCCCCCTCGGGGTGGTATTTGTTCTGTTTTATTTTTCGTTTTTGTAACAATAAAATCCCCATTCGTCTGCAACATTGAGTCCTCGTCACATCCCTTCACCCAACCTGACACCTGTTGCACACTGATGTGATGACTAGTTATAGTAGTGCTAATAAGCCTATTTAGAGGTGCGGATTAATTCAGGTAAGACTGTGTGTAGACATTTTATTATGTGTGTTATGAGGTGGTCCGCAAAATTTTTTGATTACAAATAGTGGTCCACACACACAAAAAGTTTGAAAACCACTGCTCTAAACCACACGCTCCCACAAGGACATGACAATAGGGCAGTGCCAGAGCTCCGTCACCCAAACACTAGAAACACGACTGAAGTGACAGAACCCTGACACTACCAGGACAACTGCAACTTTTAAACTATCTAGACTGCATCTAGACCAGGGGTGGGCAAACTATTTGTCTCGCGGGCCACATTGGTTTCTTAAAATTGACAGAGGGGCCGGGATTGTTGACGGGGGAGGGGAGGGGGGTTGGTTTGGGGCAAATCCATGACTTTAATATACGAGCGCAAAACTGATGTTTGTGTGCGCGTAAATTACATCCGCGAGCGGAAAACAGAAAAAACTAAAATAAAAAACAATAAAAATAACTCACTGCTCTTGACTTTTGTAACTTTAATAAATTCAGATATTTTTAATATATAGTGAAGACAATTCAAAGCTATTTTACATTTGATTATTTTAATCAAATTAGCTGAGAGTAATTGCTGGTTCTACCTGAAAAACACTACTGTGTTTGTTCTTCTGAGCCCTGATGAAGGAACACTAAATACATACTGTTTTATTGAATGAAAGATAAAATATGACAACAGAAGCATGAAAATAACTGAAATATATATAGGGACATGACCAGAGCAAAGGCAGGATATACTTCCCTCAATTTAAAATATTTATTGACTTCAAAACTGGTGTATGAGCTCTAAGTGTCATGTACATTTTATTCTAACGTACATTATATTCCCTCTTGTATTTGCAGGTCATGTTCTTGAATGCAGCAAATAACAACATAACGTTGACAGCATACAACTTCTTTTCATAAGGTCGTACCTGTGCATTTACTTATAAAAAATCCTAGAAAACTTGTATAAAGTATAGTTTGGTCTTAAATCACTCGACTGGGACACGTGAAATTACAACAAAACAATACTAATACAATTTAATCGACAGAAAAACCATAATGTAATGTGACTGAATCATATGAGCCTCAGCTCTAGATTGACAATCACAGGCGTCCAATCACAACTGACCTCTGGAAAAAAGGGAACTAACCAATGACATTTGATGTTACAAGAGCAAGCTCCGCCCACGACTGACAAAAATAAAAATGCTCGCGCGAGCGGGCGAATGTTCGCGCGTGCGCAGATTAGATGTCACGCGCGCGCGAGTGATTATAATGAGCTCGCGGGTACCCGTATTTACGCATGTAGCTCTTGCGCTCGTTCCTTTTTAGCACGGAATTAACGCTATAAAGGGGGGTGTAGAGGGGTTTGCGACACACGCCTACTCTCCACCACACTTTCAGCGCCACTGCCGCGACAAAGTGACATTACAGGGAAATGTAAAATGAAGGTTTAATATAGGTTCGGCAAGTTCGGCGGGCCGGATTAAAAAGCCCAACGGGCCGGATATGGCCCGCGGGCCGTAGTTTGCCCACCCCTGATCTAGACCATTTCTAAACTGCCGTTTTGACAAAGTTTCACCAGGACGTTTGAGTCATATTTGCTCTTTAATGTAAGAGGGAAATTTATTATTTTTATTTTATCATCATCATTTTGTTTTAAGAAGATAAACCATTGTGCTTATCAACCTTGATTGACACAGAGTGGGCAGGTTTTGGTGAGCTTTTGGGCTTGAAATTGTTGACCCAATCTGGCAACACTGAGTGCAAGCATGGTGATGATGAGTTTGAGGTGTTGCACTGGCCTCCAAATTCCCCAGATCCCAATCCAAGCATCTGTGGGATGTGCTGGACCAACAGGTTTGATCCATGGCGGCTCCACCTCACAACCTACAGGACTGGAAGGATCTTCTGCTAACGTCTTTGTGCCAGAAACCACAGGACAGCTTCAGGGCTCTTGCAGAGCTCATGTCTCGGCAGATCTGCGCTGTTTTGGCAGCACGTGAAGAACCAACAGCATATGAGGCAGGTTGTCATAATTGCTGTGTCCCTAAAAGTATGTTGTTTTTGTGAAGTAAAAGTATACATTTTAGGGTGTGTATCTTTGGGACACACAGTACTTTTTCATAACCACTTCTTTAATGGACAGTTCTGTTGCTGTGATCCTGTGATCATTTAACCGCCCTGTCAATCATCCTGTCACAGTTAAAAACATCCACAATCAATTTAATTTCCTACCGTTTGAAAGAGAAAAGGCTCGTTGATCTGCCGGTCATGGGCCTTTCATCCGGTGATGCTCCTCATGTGTTTACAATTTGCATAAGGGTGCATTTAAAAGTTAATGACCAAACGTGTCATTACAAAAGCTCACAATGGTGTTGCAGATTAAATATAATGTGGATAAATATCTTTTCATCAGGTTAGATACTGAAAATTAATCACTCAACCCCCTTTATTTAAACCTCTCAACCATTGAACTCACATACCCGCCATGTTTGTAGTTAACACTTTTTATCTGTATTTGTAGTTCTAATTGAATCCTCGTCCAAAGTGCAAGGGGTTGTAGGTAATATTAGCTGTTGCTGTGCTGTACAGATTCTAACCAGAAAAAATAGACCATAATTTCAAATACTACAATTTGGAACACACTAATTCTAATTTTAAATACTATTTAGTACAGATAGTATGCAAATTGGGATGCAGCGAGTGTTTAGGCTCATCAGTGTACATACAGTTTGAAACTTCTTTAATGCCTCTTTCTCCATATTGGTCACATTTTTGCAAAACTTTAAATAAATTAAAAAAAAAATATATATTTTTTTTTTAAATCACACATGCTTAATTAAATTACAAAACCCTTTTTTAAAGTAAGCGAACATTACCACAGGAAAAACAATATATTTTTTTAAATGATATCAAAATAGTAACAAAGTTATCTTTATACAGCTTTCCTGTAGCTCAACCAGTAGTGCATTGGTGCTTGCAACATCAAGGTCATGGGTTCGATTCCCAGGGAAAGCAAGAACTGATTAGAATGTCAATGTGTATCTAGAATGCAATGCAAGTCACTTTGGATAAAAGCATCTGATAAATGCATCAATATAAATATCTTGCATTGCACTCTGTGTCTATTCCAACTGTTTTCCTTGCATCCTTTTTGCTAGATTTTTTTAATTGCATCTGATTTGTATTAATCTGCATATGATCTGGCAATATATAATAGATGTTAATAGACAAAACGACACAAATACAAAGGGAAACAGAGAATGTGAAAGGGAAACAGAGCAGTGTGGTTAAAGATCACAGTGCTGCTAACAATAGCAGGATCTGCTGCTTTATGAACACCAGCTGTTTCACTCCGCTTATTACTCACCTCCTGTGAAAGGCATGTTGGCACGGCAACACTCCCAGCTCATCCTTCACCTTAAAGTCCTCCAGGCACACGGCACACGTCTGCTGTGGAGGGACGCCACACACACCAGAGGGGTGCACACACAAACAAGGAGGAAAAGAGGAAACAAAATTACTCGCAAAAGATTTTTAAAACATGGGTCATAAAAAACTATTTGATCATGGGGATCTGAAGTATTATGTCTGTTGTTTATAATATTGTGACCTTACCTCATTTTATACATATAAAATTTGAATACTCTCCTCCTACAAACTTTGCATCTGAAAGGCGCAAGCTGTTAGTGTATCTGGCCTTAGATGTTTTAGACCTGAGCTTAACTTAAAAAAAAAAATTCATAATTATGGAAATTTCTTAGATTTCCATTAAATAAATTGTATTAATGTTCCAGGCTTGGGAATCCCTGTTATTGGCAGGTTTTCTAAGATCTTGGAATCTACGGCATTAAAAAGTGTTCGTCCCCTTCCTGATTTTATATTTTCTTACATGTTTTTCATACTTAAATGTTTCAGATCATCAAACTAATGTAAATATTAGTCAAAGATAACACAAGTAAACACAAAACGCATTTTTTTAATTAAGGTTGTTATTATTAAAGGAAACCCTGTGAAAAAGTGTTTGCCCCCTAAACCTAATAACTGGTTGGTCCTTTAGCAGCAGCAACTGCAATCAAGCGTTTCCAATAACTTGCAGTGAGTTTTACAGCTGTGGAGGAATTTTGTCCCACTCATCTTTGCAGAATTATTGTAATTCAGCAGCATTGGAGGATTTTCCAGCATGAACTGTCTTTTTAAGAACATCAACATCTCAATAGGATTTAGGTCAGGATTTGACTAACCACTCCAAACTCTTCATTTAGTGTTTCTTCAGTCATTCAGAGATGGATACTGGTGTGTTTTGGATCATGTTCTGCTGCAGAACCCAAGTTCCCTTCAGCTTAAATCACGGACAGATGGCCGTACAGATTCTCCAGCAAAATATCCCCAGACCATCACATTACCGCCACCATATTTACTGATGGGATGATGTTCTTTTTCTGAAATGTGGTGTTACTTTTACACCAGATGTAACGAGACACACACCTTCCAAAAAGTTCAACTTTTGTCTCATCAGTCCACAGCTTATTTTCCCAAAAGTCTTGGTGATCATCAAGATGTTTTATGGGAAAAATGAGACGATGCTATTTTTGCTCAGCAATGGTTTTCTACCATCCTGGGCAATTTACCGCAGTCTCTTTCTTATGCTGGAGTCATGAACTCTTCACTGAGGAACTGAGGCCTGCAGAAGTGGCCTCTTGGATGAGTCGTCGCTTTGGGTGATTTTGTCTGCTTCACTTTGTCAGGCGGGTCCTATTTAAGTGATTCTTGGTGGAGAACAGGTGTGTCAGTAAATCAGGCTGGTGTGGCTAGAGAAACTGAACTCAGGTGTGATACACCACAGTTAAGTTATGCTTTTACAGGGGGGGGTAGACATTTTTTCCACACAGGGCATTTTGTTTTCCCCTAATAATAAATTTTGTGTTTACTTGTGTATCTTTGACTAATATTTAAATTTGTCTGATGATCTGTAACATTCAAATGTGACAAACACACGAAAGAAATAAGAAACCAGGAAGGGGCGAACACTTTTTCACATCACTGTCGTAAAAGCAATTTCTTACCCCATGAAGATTCAGCTTCTTCGGGTCTCCTTTTAAAATGACCTGCAAACGACACAAATGCTAACAGTTAGAGTACAATTACCCTCAACTAACATGATAAAGATGACAGGTATGATCTCTTTAAAGTATTTCTGCTTACTCTCTCTTACCTCTCTGTATCCAAAGCGCTCACTTTGGGCTTGATGTCTCAATTTACTATTGATGACATAGGAAAGATACAATACAATTATTGAAAAAATATGAGAAATATAATAATTCACTTATTGGCAACTGTCAATATCAAAGTTAGTTATCCCTAGTTAACCCTAGTTATCCCACTATGATACAACTAGCCTTTTTAATCCATGAATAATGACTTGGGCAATAATAAACATTTCACTTACTCCTCCACCTTTTTGTAATTATCGCTTTCTGCATGTTGTAAAGCAAATCCAATCAACTATTTTCAGTGGTGGACAGTATTTCTACTTGGTTACTGTACATAACTTCACCACTTCATCTGTCTGTCTCTCTCTCTCTCTATATATATATATATATATATATATATATATATATATATATAATATCTGCAAAGTGTACTGTTAGACTCACTGCGACTAGTCACAGCACATGTTGTTGCCCTATTGTTGGTTTGATTGCTTCTATTGCGCTCCTATTTGTAAGTCGCTTTGGATAAAAGGAAAGGAAAGAGATAAACAATATGGATAACTGGATAGTAAGGAAAGAAAACAAGACAGACTTGTAAAAACTGTCGGCATGCATTATGCACAGGCATATTTAGATTCAGATATTTGAAGCAGTTTGCGTTGACCTGCATTAATAAAACCCATCAGATCTGTTGGGGACATGAAGCACCCACCTGACGTCTGCATGTGTGCTGTGAGTGCAGATATATACGCCTGTGCATCTGTGTGTTTACCTGTGTGTATGAGATCAGATTTACCTTATAAAATAGCAGCAGAATATGAGGCTGAGTACGAAGACAAAGATGCCTGTGCCGAAGATAACCATATAGATATTGAGAGGCAGGTCCTGGAAGCTGACGGATGGCATAGTGCAGGTCTTATTGGAGTAGATCAGTCCCAAACCACAGAAGCACCCTATACACACACACACACACACACACACACGTTAAGTGAAGCTGATCACTAAAACAGCAGAACATGAAAACAACACAAGAACACAAATATAGCCCTGCCCTCAAGTTACTAGCCACTAGCCATAACTGTTAATTCTGACTGGGTTAGAGAGAGAGAGACACACACATAGAGAGCGAGAGAGAGAGAGAGAGAGAGACACACACAGAGAGAGAAAGAGAGAGAGAGAGAGAGACTGGTAATTGTGCATCTATTCTGCAGAAAATGAGTATTGGAAGAGTTTCAGATATTTCAGTATCAAGTGCACAAACAGATTGAATTTAGTAACTTCATACAGATTAGTTTTATGATCTCTTGATTACGTTTTTTAAGTGGCAGATGCAGCCGTCAACGGAGGGACAGAAAGATTCAGATTTCATCAAGATCTTCATTTGAGTTTCATAGATGAAGGAAAGTCTTCCGGTTTGGAACGACATGAGGACGAGTCATTAATGACGCAATTTCCATTTTTGGGTGAACTATCCCTTTAAATAAATAATAAGGACGGCACTGGGTATTCTTGAAAACTGGCACAAATAAACAGCAGTTCTTTCATTTCTCTTCACAAGCTGCTCAGATCAACGCAAATCAATCACATTGTTATTTAACATCATTTCTGCTGAAATTGAGACGCGTCTCCCTCAAGTAGAGTCAGGCTAAAGAGCAGATCGATCTGAAAGCAGTCTCTACTTCATTCTGTCCTCCACAGATACAATAAAGTCTGTTCAAAATATTATTGACAAATGATTTAGAATAGGAGGATTTCCCCCATTCCAGTTCTTCTGTTTCATGTGAAAATAAATCTTACCTTAAAACTCATCTTTTCTCCCTCGCATTTGGTGTATAATATGTAGTTATTTGAGGGTATTTATGTATGTGTATTTATGTTTGCATGTGTATATCCATATACGTCTATATAATGTGTGTTCATGCATATATGTATAGGTGTATGTAATTATCACATACGTCATGCGTATGTACATGTGTGTGTATGGGCATATATCTACATATAGGTGTAGAAGTGTATGTGTGTGTATGTATGGATGCATATTAAAGTGGATATGTAGATGTGTACATAGAAGCAGCGGCAAAGAGATTTAGTCACTTTGTTTTTCATTTTTTCTTTTATACTTTATGTACAATTTTCTTCAACCTGTTGTACAGCACTTTGGTTGGCCTTTGGCCATTTTTAAATGTGCTCTAGAAATAAACCGAACTTGAACTTGATGTGAAAATATGACCATTCCCCGTCAACAGTCTAGTTATTGATTATCAATCTGCTCTTTTCCTTAAACGTCTCCTCGTATAAACATTATCTATTGCTTTTTGTCAATATTTACCATAATATTTACCACAATATTTTCCTGGTTGAGCTACAGGAATGTAGTAAATGAATCAAATAAAGCAGAAGATGAGATGTGTGTGTAAGAGAAGATGTGTGTGGATACACAAGCGCACAAGCAAATCTAGGTCACTGTAGTTGCTTGTCATTTAAAAACAGACACATTTTCTTCAGTAAGAAACGCTAGAGAAAGCCGTTTGTGGAGGATCAACCTGCCGAGTCTCTCGCCCCTTCTTGAGATTAAATGTGCTTTTTTGCGCTGGAAAACCAGATCCTGAAACACGTTTACCAGCGCTGATCTTTCTGACCGGCTGACCTGACGGCGCACCACAAGAAAAAGATCTGATATCAAAATGCAGCATTTTACAATTAATCTAAATAGCTTGATATTACTGATTACTGTTATCATGCAAGTACATATTTACCTTAATATGAATGCTTATTTGCTATTAAAAGACTTTACTTAGTATTTGAATTTCTGTCATTCTTTACTGTTTTTTATTACATCATGCTGAAAAATTTACTGACTATGTTTGATTATGCAATAATAAAAAGCCTGCTTTCTTACACAAGTTAATGTCAATCATTTTATCCCTTAAAACTAATCAACATTATGAAAAATTGTCTTCATGCCTTAAAATAGCTTGAATTTCACTCTAACCCTTGTTTACTGCAGTAAATGCTGCACAATGACGAGAGGAAATGCAGGTTTAATTCAGCCATAAATGTTTGAACCACAAACTGAATCTGAAGAAGAGAAAGAGTAAATTATAGTGTCGTAATGAATCGTTTTATGCATCGCTTCTCTAATGAGAAGATGAATGAGACGACAGGTGAACATAATGAACTAGAACCAAATCGCAGCGAGTCCTGGAAAGACAGAACCAAAATATAATGACAGCCAAAACAGAACGTAACAAACTTGAACTGTAACAATGTGTAACTGTAACCATGTTCCCGTTCTCCATCTCAGAGTCAGAGCTTCTTACACACACTGAACATTACAGAGCGTCAGTGGAGGAACGGATCGGTTACGTGTTTGTGACGTTAGGAAACGGCTGCTTTCAAACTGCGCTTTCAGTTCACTGCAGCTTTAAGAAGAAGCTGCTTTTCAATAGAATTGACTCTGAAATTTGCACATGGTTTGTCTTAAAGCTTATTAAAATAACCACATAAACAACATTCAACACTTTGATTTTCACCACAGGCGTCTTTAACAAAAAAGCAGACTGAAAATGTGCATGAAATATTAACAACCCCACGAGATTAGAGGCGCTCGTCTGTGAAGCGCAAATATGGAATGACCTATAAATATGAAACAAGGGTGCAATCGAAATATCTTCAGCTCTCAACGAACCTCAAGAATGAACCAGATCTAAAACAACGAGCAGATGAAAATATCAATCATCTATTCAAATATCTATTCTAGAATATCTCAATTCTGGTCAATGATTATTCAAAAATACAAATCCAAATAGAATTAAAAATAGCTTAACCATACAACGATTTATATTTTCAATTTCTGAATTAATATTATTATTTTAAAATGATTATTATTAACATTTATTTAAAATATATATATATAATTAGATATGAATCATAATTTATTAATATTCATTTAGTTCACCAAATCAAATTCAGTGTCACTAACAAACAGGAAGTCATTTCTAGTCATGTGACAATAAAAAGAAGGCCTGGTTTCACAGACAAGGCTTAGATTAAGCCAGGACTAAGCTTTAGTTCAGTCAGGACATGTATGTGGCTTTTATAGACGTGCCTTAGAAAAAACATTAACAGTTAGAGATGCACGATGTATCGACCGATAAATGTTCATTTTTTATGTTATCGTTATCGACCCAATAACATTTGACTGATATATGTATAAAAGCCAATAAATGATGGATTATTTCCTGCACTTCAGATGCCACTGGGTGCCATGATGGGTTTGAACTGCTTGAAATATGATAAATATCACTTCAGAAAAGGAAATACAGTAATACCTTGAGCTATGAGTAAATATTTGAGATACGAGCAGCTTACAGACGCCAACGCTCAGAGCACTTGGAGCACTCGCCCCTCACTCCTTCACTTCACATGTTCTTCCACTAAAATGTTTCACATGTAGATCTATTATCCGCTCGCAGATGTAATTTATGCGCTTGCAAACATCAGTATTGCGCTCGCTTCGTTTTGCCATCGATTTGCTTTTCTTTTGTAATCAGTCTCTCAAACATCACATAAAAATTTGGATGTAGTTTTATCAGCCAATATATTGGTTATCTGCTTTCAAATATAAAGAGTTATAAATATATAATATATTACCAGTATCGGTTATGGCCCTGAAAATCAAAGTGTTTAATTGTTTGATTAATAAGCTTTAAGACAAACCATGTGCAAATTCACCAGTCAACACCACTGCTGAACATTTTCAAACTTTTACATTCAAGCTATTAAAAGGCATGAATATTTTAAATATTGAAATATGTCATTTTGAGTTTTAAGAGATGAAATGATTGACTGCAGGGACTTTGAGATGCCAATGCAGGTTACTGTCAGTTATAGGACTAAAATGAGCGTTAGTTAAGGAGCAAATATTTGTAAAAACTTTATATTTTGATTTTTTTTTGGTGAAAATACACTTTTTGTTCAGGGTAAATTAATAAACCCTAAAAGAATATATATAAAAATTAGTTCATATTTTTTATTAACTATTAGATATGCATAGCTCAAAGATATCTGATAGTTGCAACAACAACAACAACAACAACACAATACTTAATATATGTGCCAACTTGTATTCATACATAACAATGTGTTTGTGTATATATCACATATGTATATATCATATGTGTCATCACTTGACATTTTACACATTAAATCCAACTTTTTTAAACCAATATGGATCGAGATATTATATTTCCTGGCACGTGCGTTTCCAACTAGATTTCTTTAAAGCTCTTTCCTCCTCCTCATTTGTCATTGACCCATATAACAGAATCTATTGTTAGTGTTTATAAACCAACCAGTCCATCCTCAACCCTTCCCATCTTTTACTACAGTAAATCCCACAGTATTGCAGGAGGATAAAGGTGATCTTACCGTTGCACCACTGGAAAGGGTGCATCAATCCGCCCGTGGGATCCCTTTAAATGAGCGGATGTGTGTTTATGAACAGAGAGATGATGCCCTCTGTCCGTCTGCCGCACATCTGGATTCATCGATCTCTCTCCTCCTCACGCGTTCACATCCGAGTCCGGAAACACCTTCACACGCGCGGGGTTCGAGTCTGGCTCGCGGTTCTGCCCGATGTCCTTCGCTTCGCAGCTGATCGCGTGTCGTGGCTGATGTTGGCATCCATCGAGAGCGGGTTAAAGTCCCTCCCCGCCGGATGATGGACGCCGAATGGAGCCAATCTTCTTCTCCACTGTCATCTGTGACTCACTTATGAACACACACATAAACAAGACATTTCGCGTGTATGAGTGTGTGTGTGTGTGTGTGTGTGTGTGTGTGTGTGTGTGTGTGTGTGTGTGTGTGTGTGTGTGTGTGTGTGTGTGTGTGTGTGTGTGTGTGTGTGTGTGTGTGTGTGTGTGTGTGTGTGTGTGTGTGTGTGTGTGTGTGTGTGTGTGTGTGTGTGTGTGTGTGTGTGTGTGTGTGTGTGTGTGTGTGTGTGTGTGTGTGTGAAACCCATTTCAACCCTTTTGTCTGTAATTTACAAGTCTAAACATTTTGAGGTTACAGCCAAATTCAACTCAATATCTGCAATATCCAGAATGGAGGATTTCAAAATAAAAATAATAGCTTAACAGCTGAATTGCTGACATCCTCTTTGCCAAGATTCACTGCATGTCAGATGCTAAATTCTTTCTCTCTCCTTCATATTTTACTGCTTAGTTTATTGTGCTTTATTGGCTTGGCAAACAACATACAACTGAACTGCCAAATCATTTACAGCTGAACTGCCGACTGGAAATTTACAATATGTAAAAGAAAATACATAAAACAGCATACATTAAAATATTCAAAATATTTACAGAGATTAAGCTAATGTTAGGATAAAATAAACAATTTATTCAATCATGTTAAAAAAGTATATCTAGAGAGATAGACTGTGACGTTTTATTTGTTGTTTCCTGTACCTTCTGTTCAGAAACTAGACTATAGATGGGTGAAAAATTAGAGGTAAAAACACTGTAATGTTTTAGTGACGTGTTTGGTCACCATGTGCTGCCAGAACAGCTTCAACGAGTCTCTGGAAATACACTGGTGGGACGGAGCAGTTCTTACAAAAGATATTCCCTCACTTGCCGTTTTGTTGATAGTGGTGCAGTTTAACACATCAGTCCAGAATCTCCCATAGCTGTTCAATAGTTTGAGATCTGGTGACTGCAAAGTCTTATTAGTCCTCTTCAAACCATTCAATGATCCCTCATGCTTTATGGATGGGGATGGCCACTTCCATCAGGACAGAAATGTTTTATCAATGTTTGCACTGACCCTTTCCTCATATGGACCCAAAACATGACAGCAAAATGTCCTGCTTTTGTTTTCTCAGACTGCATGTTCAGGTTACTATCTGTGCACAAATGAATACCAGAAACCCCCCACTTATAAATCTGTTGGATCACTATTAGCATTTGTCCAGGTGTCCATCTTAGGTGACCATGTTCAGGATTCAGCAGTTTGAAGCTCCTGGAGTTTCCACCATGAGTGACAGCAGTTAAATACTGTGGAGAGTATACAAATACATTGGAGAGACATTGGAGAGACAAGACGTGCAAATTATTTACACAGTTAATAAACTTTCAAGTACTACTAAGTAATACTAAATACTGAAAAGTATTTCACACACTTCAAAAATTGTATGAAAGCAACACTCACAGTAGTTTCTCCAGTTTACAGTGTGGATCCTCCAGTAGAGCAGAGAGCAGCTTCACTCCTGAGTCTCCTGGATTATTATAGTTCAGATTCAGTTCTCTCAGGTGTGAGGGGTTTGATATCAGAGCTGAAGCCAGATCAGCACAGCCTTTCTCTCCAATACTGCAGTCCCGCAGCCTGCAGACAGAATGAGAAAAACAGGTAAAATCAGTCACTAATAGTCATGTGTTTGTTATTGAAACATACAGTGTAACACTATCAAACTACTCTACATCTGTTCAATAAAATGTCTCAGATTTGAGAAGTGTGTTTTCCTTTATTAAGTGATGGATGTGTGAGTTCAATTTAATGATTTATTAATGAAAAACTATTGACAAGTTAAATTAAAAAATTATTATAAATAGAAAAACCATATAAAATAAAGAAAAAAATTAAGAATAATAAACTTGAAAATGGTATGAAAGCAACACTCACAGTAGTTTCTCCAGTTTACAGTGTGGATCCTCCAGTAGAGCAGAGAGCAGCTTCACTCCTGAGTCTCCTGGATTATTAAAGCTCAGATTCAGTTCTCTCAGGTGTGAGGGGTTTGATCTCAGAGCTGAAGCCAGATCAGCACAGCCTTTCTCTCCAATACTGCAGTTCCACAGCCTGCAGACAGAAGGAGAAAAACAGGTCAAATCAGTCATTAATAGTCATGTGTTTGTTACTGAAACATACAGTGTAACACTATCCAACTACTGTACATCTGTTTAGTAAAATGTCTCAGATTTGAAGTGTGTATTTCTTTATAAAGTGATGGATGTGTGAGTTTAATTTAATGATTTATCAGCCATAATTATTGACAAGTTAAATGAACAAATTATTGTAAATATAAATACTGTATAAATTAAAGAAAAAAGTAAGAATAATAATCTTGAAAATGTTATGAATGTGTAACAGGGTTAAAACAAACATTTAATTCTGAATGTATTCATGTTGTATAATTACATGAAATTAGGGTTTCAATGCATATTGAAGGTGTTTTAGTGCCCCTAGTGGTGGTTATTTAATAGCAGACATTAGTTATTTTGTCCATTATCGCGCACCGTAGTTCAGCAGAAAATAGCTGATACTGCTGCAGGTGAGCGCGTTTTTCCTCTCTCTTGTTAATAAGGTTAAAAAATGTGAAAGTGCATTTAATTTGAGGTTATTAAGTGCAAGCTAGGGATGTGCCAAACAACGCTTCTGAAGCAGTGAAGCTTTTACATGAATCTGTGTTGGTGCTTCCAAGCTTTTGACACAGTGCTCTACTCTGCCATCTGGTGCTCAACACAAACTCCTACACCAACTGTGTCATTCAGATGTTTTGTTCATTTGGGAAGATTTATTTGTATATTTAAGAAGTTTAATTGTATTATGCAACTTTTTGCGTGTGTGTGTGTGTGTGTGTGTGTGTGTGTGTGTGTGTGTGCGCGCGCGCTCGTGTGCTCCTTACTAAACAACACAAATATGCATATTGGTAAAAAACAAACAAACAAAAAACAAATTAAATACACAAATACAAATGCACTTACTGTACTTTCCGCACCATGAAGCAAAAGGATTATAAGGCGCAGTCTCAATTATGGGTCTATTTCTGTACTTAACTCATACTTAGTATTATAAAGTGCATGTTAAAACATATGGTCTCCAAAAAAAGGTAACGGAAGCCAAACAGTAAGTTTAGTTGAACTTTATTCTACTATTTAACAATACATTATGCTCACATACTCACATTATGTTTTAATCATCCATCTAAATCCATCAAAGTCATCATCTTCTGTGTCTGAATTGAACAGCTGGGCAATTTCACCATTAAATGTTGTACCGAAATCTGACTTCCCCCTCGTGTGCAATCATTAATACAAGCTTCCTTGAGAATATTCGCTTATCGATCAATATTTTTTTCTACACCGCAAACACCCACCCATCATCAAAAATAATTAAATATTATTACATTTAATATAATTCTTGCACAAGTACAATGAGGAGAGTAATACATTTTTTTCTAATCTTCATGCAGCAGTAACAATTTCAGTGTGAAATCAACAGTTTTGCTGGTGCAATCCATTGACATGTTTTTTTAATCCTTTATACACAATATTTCATATTTTATGTATTAAGTTAAGTGTACTCAAAACTTCCGTGCACTATGGGACAGTGGCGTAGCCACGGGGGGGCCTGGGTGGGCCTGGGCCCCCTCATTTACATGTCCGGCCCCCTCAGATTTTCAATTGGTTAAAATGGCGACTGTGAAAATGAAAGTGAAAGCACATATCGCCAAGCCTCAGAAGACGATCGCAACGCACCCCCAAAGTCAACAATTGGGCCGCATCAAAAAAAAAAATCTGGCTACGCCCCTGCTATGGGACGGCTAAATCCCTGCGCTCTGTGAGTCCGTCGTGACGTGTTAGTGAGGTAACAAAGCTTCGTTCCCACAGGTCACGTGACAGCCCTATTTCAAAGCAATGCTCTGAAACACTGTTTCCAAGCACTAGTGCAATAAGTGAGATTTACGGAGAGTGACTTAATTCATTTTATGTTTTTCTTTTTCAGTTAATGTCTGCTGGTTTTTTTTTCATTTAATTAATTTATTACATTAATGTGTTCTCAGTTCACAGACATTAAAAGATCAAACCACCTGATATTTTGTGAGTGACATTAATTGGGAGTCTAAAAAAGTACAGGATGACAATCATAACAAAAGCAACACTCACAGTAGTTTCTCCAGTTTACAGTGTGGATCCTCCAGTAGAGCAGAGAGCAGCTTCACTCCTGAGTCTCCTGGTTTATTAAAGCTCAGATTGAGTTCTCTCAGGTGTGAGGGGTTTGATCTCAGAGCTGAAGCCAGATCAGCACAGCCTTTCTCTCCAATACTGCAGAAGGAAAGGCTGCAGAAAATGTACAACAATAAAATGTATTCGGAACCATTCATAAAAACTAATGATGATTATTAGCATCTGTCACATGTGTTCAATGTGGTTTCAATACTGTGAAAAATACTGTAAATTTAATACACTTTCACTAGAAATCGTCTTTTATATTTAAATCAGCAAGCTTACTGCAATTGATAACGACTGCATCGATTCAGAGTCTACACCTGTAGCCCTTGACTGTTATGACATTTCCTCCTTCAGTTTGTGAATTAGACAAACAATTAGCAAAATCCCAACAAGCACAGGCCAACCAATTTTACCAACAGGAAACATTTTGCCTCCACAATTAAAAAAAAAATTTGTAATATGTTTAAAAAATTAAAATGTATTCCAAACCCGGTTACTGGAGAGAAAGCAACTTAGAACATTTTAGGATTCTTGTCTAATAATGGTAATAATAATAATGATGATTCAACGATGAATAATTAATGATTCAAGATGATTCAACTCATATTAGTTCATATAATATTATGATATGCCAACTCATCAGCAGCATCCGCATACTCTGGAAACAGTCCTTCTATTTACACTAAAAATACTACATGCAAAAATAATAAATTAATTAATAAAAATATAATCAAACAAAATGATCTACCAATGGGGTGAGAAAATTCAGCTTGATAAGAACTCTCAAAACAAGACAAAACAATTATTTAAAAAGTTCTTAAAACAAGAAAGCTAAGAAAATTTAGATATAAAACTAATTAATAAAAATCTCAAAACCATTGCAAAGATAGTAAAGTCAAGCTTTTTTCCCTTCTTTTTTAACTATTTGTAGCTGGTTTTTCATAAATGTAATATACCTTGGAACAATATATTTAAAAATCTTTGTGACAGTTTTTTGCAGTGTATAATAAAGTAAAGGAAACTGACACTGTAAAACACTTACTCAGCTTTTCTAGCTTCTTTGACCACTGGCAGGAGCCTCAGAAAACATTCTTCTGATGGCTCATATTTACTCAGCTTAAATTCATCCAGTTCTTTTTCTGAGTTTAACAGCACAAACACCAGAGCCGACCACTGAGCAGGAGACAGTTTGACTCCAGAGAGACGGCTGCTGCCTGTTCTGTTCAAGTATGTTTGGACTTCCTTCACTAGAGAATGATCATTCAGTTCATTCAGACAGTGGAACAGGTTGATGGATTTCTCTGGAGAGTCATTCTCCCTGATCTTCTGTTTAATGTATTCAACTGTTTCCTGATTGCTGTGAGAGATGCTCACTGTCTTTCTCAAAAGGCCTCGTAAGAGAGTCTGATTAGACTCTAGTGAGAGACCGAGAAGGAATCGAAGGAAAAGATCCCAGTGTCCATTCTCACTCTGTAAGGCCTTGTCCACTTCTTCCTTCAGTACATCTGTATTTGACCTGAACAAATTCCACAGCCCTGTTTTCTGTTCAGACGAGGTCAGCAGCTTGAATAAAGCAGCAAGAAACTCCTGAATACTCAAATGCACAAAGCTGTACACCTTCCCCAGCGTCAGTTCAAACTCCTCTCTGAAGATCTGGGTACAAACTCCTGAGAACACTGCCACTTCTGTGACATCAATGCCGCACTCTTTCAGGTCCTCCTCGTAGAAGATCAGGTTCCCTTTTTCTAGTTGTTCATAAGCCAGTTTTCCTAGAGACAGAATAGTCTTTCTAGCCTGATTAAAATTTATTTCACGTTCCCCATCGTACTTTTGACTCTTGTGTTTGGTCTGAAAGATCAGGAAGTGTGTGAACATTTGTGTGAGAGTTTTGGGGATCTCTGCACTCTTTACTTCACTCATCATTCGTTCTAGAACGGTGGCTGCAATCCAACAGAAGACTGGTATGTGACACATTATGTACAGGCTTCTTGACGATCGGATGTGTGTGACGATTCTTTCAGCCAGGATTTGATCATTTATCCTTTTCCTGAAATATTCATCCTTCTGAGGGTCGTTGAATCCTCGTACCTCTGTGATCTGGTCAATGCACTCAGGAGGAATCTGATTGGCTGCTGCTGGTCGAGAGGTGATCCAGAGGAGAGCTGAAGGAAGTAGATTCCCCTTGATGAGGTTGGTGAGCAGCACATCCACTGAGGCTGATTCTGTTACATCAGTCAAGCTTGGATTGCTTTGGAAGTTTAGATGTAGTCGACATTCATCCAGACCATCAAATACGAACATGATTTTGTAGTCGTCATAATCCTCTGATTTAAATTCTTTGGTTTCTGTGTGAAGGTGATTGAGAAGTTGCACAAGACTGAGCTTTTGCTTTATCAAATTCAGCTCTCTGAACGGAAGTGGAAATATAAAATGAACATCCTGATTTGTTTTTCCTTCAGTCCAGTCCAGAATGAACTTCTGCACAGAGACCGTTTTTCCAATTCCAGCAACTCCTTTAGTCAGCACAGTTCTGATCTTTTTGTCTTTTCCAGGTGAGGGTTTAAATATGTCGTTGCAGTTGATTGGTGTTTCCTGTGTCTCTGTTCTCCTGGACACTGTCTCAATCTGTCTCACCTCATGTTCATTATTGACCTCTCCACTCCCTCCCTCTGTGATGTAGAGCTCTGTGTAGATCTCATTCAGATGTACTGAGTTACCATGATTAGATATTCCTTCATTCATTCTCTGATATTTATCATGTAGTCTGGATTTGAGTTTTCGTTGATACACAGGCATCAGTTCTGACAAGTAAAGACAAGGGATTTTTATTATTTATGAATGATAAATTAATTTCTGTATAAAACAATGTAATAATCTGATGATCCATAGCTCTTACTGTTCTGCAGTGTGTTAGCGAGGTCTGTCTGGTTCATCTTCCTCAGGATGTGCAGTGTGAGCTTCAGAAGCCCCTCTCTGACTCCGCTATGACCCTCATCATCATCATGGTCTCTTTCAGAGCATTCTGGGTAATCTGAACTCAACAGTCTCTTAAAACTTCTCAATTCATTCTTCATTACAGAGATGATTTTGCACTCAATCTCCTGTATTCATAAAGGACAGTCAGTCACAGAGAGGGTGAACAAAAGAACGAAATCACAGATGTCAAATTGACCCAACTGGCTGATTTTTTTTTTATATATATTTTTTATCATTAAAGCAAGTATTTATTTAAAATTCACTGATTTCCTCAAAGCCACTTCACAACATATTGTCTTTAACTATTATGTACTAACATTTTAAGTATTTATTTGGTTCAATGCACTTAATAATAATAATAATAATAGTAGTAATAAATAATTGTTTTTAAATTGTGCAAATTATACCTGTATGTGATTAGAGCTGTAATTAATTTCTATAATAATTTTCCCAAAGTCATGAGAATCAGTGTCTACAGATACAAAAGCCAAATGAATGTATTGAACTGGATTGGCTGCATGTTAGTTTATTTTGATGCATAAGTATTACATATGGATTAAACTTCAGTTATGTTGTGTGTTACATATTACTTTACATGTATTAATAGGGTGGGAAAGAACACATGAAAATACAGGGAGATTTTACAACTTTCTTGTTCATTTCTTAACTCTCCTCATACTAGAAGAGCTGTTATGCTGGGTCAGACTGCAAGCGCACGCACACACACTCTCACAGACTCGCACACGCACACACTCTCTCACAAACACACACTCACACTCAGTTTCAATATCTTTGTGGGGACTCTCCATTGGAATAATTGTTTTTATACTGTACAAACTGTATATTCTATCCCTCTACGGTAGGGACGATTCGGAAATCCTTAGCCGCTTGTATATATATTCTTTTCCTTTTCTTATTGGTATGATTTGTAAAGAGTGGCTTATAATCAAGTTAGGGATTTCTATTTGTTAAAGCCTTTCTTTGCTTTTCTGTCTTTTCCATAGAGTAAGGATGAATATTGTCAGCACTTCTCACCAGATAGAACATGTTATCAGAATGTTTTGAGAGTCTTTCTGTTGATAGTTGGAGCCTGAGCCGAGTTCAGCCTTGGAGAAGCTGTGTATCTGTGTGTGTATGTGTGTGTGTATCTGTGTGTGCGTTATTATGGTCTGTATTGATGAGGTGATTGGCTGGCACCATACCACTTGTTGTTCTCGACAAGCCACGTCACTAAACCGTCAACCATGTGATCAACGAAGATATGCTTCAGACTGTCTGCTCTTGTGTGGAAAATTACTAGTTTTGTTTATCTTTCTTTCTTTCTTTCTTTCTTTCTTAGCCAATCAGAATCATTTAACCATCATCATTTATGTAGTTAGTAGTCTCTGTTAGAGTATAATTGCTGTAACAATGTTATTGTATGTGGGGCGGCCTACGAACACCTGAAGCATCTGCTGATGAAACTGCAAACTAAACTTCTCTAAAATTTCTTCTATTGACTGCACTTCTGACTCCTGGTCTTCATTCAACATATCTGGTCCTCGGGTCTTAACTATAATTCCCCTACACTACTCTAACACCACAGAAAATGTTCTGCATTTTTATATATATATAAAAAAAAATTCCCTTTCGAAAGGGAACTCAACGCTGTGTCCCCTGAGGTTTGCTTTGGAGAACACCTCCAGAATGACAGGTGTCTGAAGCTTTAATCCAATCACAACAATAAACTTGAGGTTGGTCGGCAGCCGCCTATGATGTCATCACAGGTGCGACTGCAGGTCTAAAAGAGGCACCTGAACAATACGTCATCCATATCTGAAGGATACGCCTGCAGGAAGGTCCGAAGCATGGCGACGGGACGCAGCGTCTCGTTTCCCTGTTCTCAGGGAACTATGGTTACAATAGTAACCTGAGACATTTAGTATAATTTATTAATCCTTTTTTTCCCCCTCGTGAATGTTGACTGGTCCCCACAATATTGGGGATATCAGGTTTGTATTATCCTTGTGGGGATATTTTTAACCTGTACACACACACATACACACACACACACACAAACCAACCTTAAAAATTGAGTCCAAGTTCTTCTTTACAATATTTGATTTTGATCCATCATCTTCTTGACTGTATTCAAACAAAACATCTAATATTTAATATACATCTCAGTAAAGAACATATTTCTCATACTGTAAACTAAGTAACACCTCAGATCAGCAGAAGAGTCTCCCAAACTGAAATTAATTGGACGAGGCATTGATCGGTCACTCTTCATGGACACACAGCTGGGTTCAGGAGATTCATTTTCACTCAGACTGAAACAAAACAGCAATAAACAATGTTTAAAAGAAAAAGAGGTTCACGGTTTGAGTGAAAATATGTGAAGTTCTCTCACCTCTTGACTGTCTTTATCTTTGTGTTACGTTCTTCACAGAGATTCATTCTGAAGGTTATGGTATGGTTAAGGTTATTGTGCTGATCCTCAGAAATGTGTTTCTCTCTCAGAACTGTGTCTTTTCAACAGTCAGTTCACAGTTATGATCTGCACACAGAATAAAATCATTTACAGCCAGCAGCACAAACTCAGACAAGCACTGTGTAAAATGAAAGTAATGGAATCAGAGATTCACATACTCTGTGTTTTTATGTCCTGATATGGTTTAAAACACTTTCAAAACTTTTGTTTACTGCTGTACTTTAAACTAGTGTGGATTGACTTTGGCTCTCCAAAGTGTCCTGGTGCAAATAAAGGAGAGTTCTCTTGATGATTCAGCTGATTCAGTCGGGTTAAGTAATATCATTGACAATCAGAATACATTCATTTAGATGCTTAAACAAGCATGCTTTTAGGTTTTCGTTTTTTTAGTGTATGACTGTATTGTGCCACAAATACTCGCTTTCACTACCCTGGTTTGACAATCATTTTTGCAACAAATTTGTGTTAAACTAAACTAATCATCACATAACGTAAATATTAAATATGTTAAATAAAAAAAGAAGTGGAATCATAACATTCATTGGTTCAGTAAAGTAAAACTTGTAATACTCACTGCTCTCTCTTAATGTTTACTTGTTCATCGCAAAATGGATCCTGCTTTACTGGTTTCACTTTTGTGTGTCACCTGACAAGGAAGAGTCTAAAAGTGAAAGAAGACCATAACGTAGAGGAAATGTTTCTTGAATATTACATCTAATTATTTTTATTCATTTTATCAGTTGTTTATTTGAATATATAAAGACAACTCTCTGTAAGAACTTAAAGCACTGTCTGGATCTCTGTTAACTTTTTCAACACTTGCTCTCTCTACAGATTACAACAGGAATATTTTAAACTAGATAGAGGAAGTTTATTTTATAAACTTCAGTTGGCTTGAGAAAGCATAGCCTGAAAGTTTAAACTAGTTGTAAAAGCTTCAAGCTTGAAAAGTTTTGAGAGTTTAAACTTTAAAACATGTCGCTAACAAGATTTATTTGGAGATTACTGATGATTCAGCTGAACAGTGAGTGGTCTGAAATATCAAAGAATAATAATGAATATTAAATATAAATCTAAAATAAACAACAAATAATTAAATTATTAATTGATTACAGAAGTTTTGCTTGGTTAGTGCACAAAATGGCATCTAGGGTACACGCATGGAGTTTTTTCATCATGAGGGATCATCGGTGTTGTAACGAAATACCAAAAAATAAATAACAATGCTTTTTGATCCCCAAAGTGTTGGAAAATTGCAATTAGTTTATAAAAATGTTTACGGTTTAATTACATCCTTGGCTTTTAACGGTCAGTTTTCACTAATGTGAATAATACTTTGTTTTATTTCTATTTTAAAGATGTAATTAAGCATTATTAATATAGTCTTACCACTTTCAAAACAGACTGCAGTTACACTGCATGTATATGGAGCCCTTTATAAATTTATTTACTATATAAATGTGTGTATAGATAGATAGATATGTATGTGTATATATATGTATATATGTGTGTGTGTGTGTGTGTATAAAGCCTTTCTTCATGTGAAATAAAATAACTTAAATATTAGTATTTCTTAAATCATTCCTGCCAAGTACAATGGGGAAAGTAATGCAGTTTTTTCTAATCTCAAGCAGTTTTCAGATTGAATCGATCTGCCTGTCAGACTTCAGTTCAACACGGCAATAATAAATAAAGGAATTAAGGCAATGTAATATTTACTCAGGCATTAGTTATAAATAAACTTAGGCGCTATAAATAAACTTAGGCGCTTAGGCGTTCGTATAATTTGAATATTTTATTCAAGGGAATACCTTGAATAGATTTTTTACCTGGGTCAATTTTCTTTCAGGATCTGGGGTTTCAGATCTAAAAGTTTTTACTGAAATGTATATATATACTGTTATATACTGAAAATATTTTTTTCATAATGACAGGGGTGTAATATTGTGATGTCACCACAAGATGGGGTGGACACTATCCAAAAGTGGCCAACAGCACAAATATTGACATAATTGACTATTATTGTGTCAAGACGCAAATATGTAATGTTCTCATATGAGATAAATAATACAGTTATCACAGTAATAATACATTTTTGAGAAAATGTCATATGCAGAATACACAATTATTTATTTAATGTGATTAGTGCAAGGTGCACTACTGCTCTGTGCCACTGGGGAATACCTTGAAAGATACACACAGGAAATGTGTGTGTGTAAAGTGACTGCACTGACTCTAATGCATTTTCTATTAGAGGTTTATTTTATTAAATGTGCAATTTGTAAAACAAAAACCTCAAAATTAAAGTTGAAATGTTATATTGTTCAAGTTCTTGACCTTGGGAAGAAGTTTGAAGTATAAACATTTTTTTTAAAGTTTATTTATTTTTTTTACATTGGTTTATATTAGTTTGATATTCACAGCTGTTTAGACCAAATGTCCACTGCAATGGACAACAAAAATTGCTATGAAGGAGTTATGATTTTTTTTTTTTTTTTACTCATTAATCCTAATTTAATGGGATATTACATTTTTTATTTTTCAGAAACCTGGAACCTAATTCTGGTCTGAGGGAGATATATGTATATATAAAGCGTTTCTTCCTGTGAAATAAAATAACTTAAATATTAGTATTTTTCAAATCATTCCTGCCAAGTACAATGGGGAAAGTAATGCAGTTTTTTCTAATCTCAAGCAGTTTTCAGATTGAATCGATCTGCCATGTCAGACTTCAGTTCAACACGGCAATTATAGCAGATAAAGGAATCAACGCAATGTAATATTTACTCAGGCATAAGTTATAAATAAACTTAGGCGCTTTGACGGTTACGCGCTGTGACGGCGACTGCGCGAGGACGCGCGTTTGAACTTCATTGAGAGTTGCCTTTCCCATTGTAATCTGCTCTGCGGGGAAAAAGCCTAAAAACCTTATTTCATTTACTGTTTAAGTGTTCACAAAACATCAATCTATCAGCGAATCTGCTCAGGAAGCGCGTTTGAACTCGAGAACAGGAGTCAGACTTTAGTTAAAAGCAGATAAAATACTTAACACAATGTAACTATATACTCAAGAATTAGTTATAAATAACTTTGACTGTTAGGCGCTGCATTTGAAGAGAGTCAGCGCGCGCTGCTCAGGGAAGCCTTTTACATGTGCCTTCCCCATGCAAACACGAGCGAGAGTCAGAATTCGGCAATAAAGTACATAAATGAGCGCTATAAATAAACTTAGGCGCTTAGACGGTTATGCGTTGCCGCGAGTCCAGGAGGACGCGCGTTTAAACTTCACTTACCTTCCCTATAGTATCATAGTGCTCAACAGCGAAAAGCCGTCGCCATGTAAAGACGAATGAGAGTCAGAATTTGGCCATATAAGTACATAAATCTTCAAGCAAACACGCTGCAGCGGTTACTTGATAATCGGAAACAATTTCCGTTTGATCATAAATTCTCTCACATAAATCTATTTTAGGAGATTATGATCTCTCTCTCCAGCAGTAATGGCGGCTTTGAAAAGCTTTGAGGCTTTGAATTGCAGCGCTCTGATTCGTTCAATCTTCAGTGTTCTCACTGACAGGGGTGTAATGTTGTGATATTATGTATGTAAAATAGAGAGATTTAACTTACTAATTAAAGTAAAAAATCGATTGTAGACCTGCAAGTTTTTTTCAGGATTTAAAAAAAAAAGAAGCATGTCCATTGGAATGGACATGTTCAGACATGCTGTATTGAAATGTATTATATATCAGGTGTAATGTTGTGATGTCACCACCAGATGGGGTGGACGCTCTATCTAAAATTCAGTTTTCACTTCATTAGTGAAAGTCTATGGAGATTTTATGATTTTAATCTTCAGTTTTATCAAAAATCATAAGTCTGATCAGTCTGAAATGATATAGCAACTCAAGTCAGAACAGGTCTGAAGTCTGAGCAGAGTTTAGTGGTTGTAGCTTTAAAGCTCGGAGGAGATTCTTTGAGAATTTTAGGTAAGAAGAAAAATAATAATAAGTTTAGATACAATATCACTAAGTTGGCTTTCTCAAGCCAACTTAAGTACTGTATTTCCATTTGTAGCGCTGCCACATGTGGTGTAGTGTTACATACATTTGTGGTAATTACATGTGGTCGCCACTAGAGGGCCACCGGGGGTTTTGACAGCGGGAGTTGCGGTGCGTGAGTTGTTATTATTCACGAGTAAGTTGCTGAGTGAACAGTCGGAGTTCTATGTGTTTGACAATACATAGTTCCCGTATGACGTCAGCACATACGTCACTGTATGGTGATCGCCCATGCTGTGGGGCATTGCGTGTGGCTTGAGTACAATTTGCAGTCACACAATGGTTAATACATGCTCGGTTAAATATTGTACAAACCCTGCAGACGATTCCGTGAAACGTAGTTCTTTATCAGAATGATCGTAAATATACGTTTCCTAATTAAACATTGAAACTTGAATGTCATACACTTTAAACTCATTTGTTGCTGTGACAATCACCGGGAGCCGTTAGCATGGTGAAACTGGTAAGTCCAAGAATCTTTTATCATCTTTGTCTGTAATGTGCTGATAAAGAGTATAAGTATTTAAATCAGTCAGAATTGAACATAAAGCTGATATTTGACCGATTATTCGAATAATTAATAAAAAATGAATAATAAACTGATATAAATGCCTGTATGTATGACATTGTTGACATTGATGCGGTAGTCACTCAGTTCTAACTCTTGTCAGAGTTATTTTACTACATTGTTTCAGTGAAAATATTAGTTGGCTATTTCATTCAGGCAACTCTTGCTGAGCTAGAAGTGTCTCTGTACGGGTAAAGACGAGAACGCTTAAAGAAAATGTATGACAAACAATGATGTCAATGTAAAAGCAAGTACACTGAAGTTCACTTATCTCGACTCACGGTTAACTCGCCAATACTATTATGTCGAAGTTTTTGAAGTGGAACCGCCAAACTCCCTGTTTGTCTAAGCATTTTCTCATCGGTTACATCGATTCTTTAATGTCACCAAATCCTAGTATCTCGAGCACAAATTAGGGACATTTTCGCCACTTCATATGGTTAACTCGTTACTAAGACCGTACCTAGTTCACTGCACATGCGCTGAGTTTGTGTTGCACGTGAATCTCCAGTGGGGCTGCGCAGCCGCAGAAGAACCCGCGGACAGTTTTGCCAACTTAGTGCCTTTGTCGCTATATTTAACGAGTATTCAGACCACATTTTCAAAAAAGCGACTAGCGACAAATTTAACGACTTTATCTGGAGTTATTGGAGACTTTTGGAGACTCTCTGAAGTGAAAGCACGTATCGTTTTTACTCTTCTCAAGGAGCAGCGAGTGTTGCCGCATCACCATCCCAAAGTACTCACAGGCGGCCCGGTCCTGCGCAGCAGCCGCTCCCAGATGCAGGGAAAGCAGGAGATCTTCACTTCTCCACATGCAAATGAGTCATGTGCGGGAAGCCGCCGCTGGCTGATCACACACACCCTGCTTATGTTCTAATGGCATCTACGCTGATATTGGTCTCTGTTTATTCCGAGGTTATCGTGGTCAGCTGGATCCGGGCCATATCCAGATCAGATGAAGGACCTGGACACGAGCACAGCACTGCCCTGAAGTGTCTGCGGAGATCGTGACTCTACTAGACCCTCCCCTGTGACGATCATGAACCCATCTCTAACCGGACCAAATTGGACTTCATATTGGACTTGAATTGTTGTATAATAATCATGCACTGTTTGGCTGTTGGCCAGAGGAGAACTGGTCCCCCGACTGAGCCTGGTTTCTCCCAAGGTTTTTTCTCCATTCTATTCTTCATTCGTTACGTCACCTGCCGGAGTTTTGGTTCCTTGCCGCTGTCGCCTATGGCTTGCTCAGTTGGGGAAACTTAACACTTAAAATTCATCAATTGTATTGATTCAGCTGCTCTTTTGGGGCTTCTGTTCAGCCAAACAAACTTTGTTTATATTGTTTTTCCTGTAAAGCTGCTTTGAAACAATCTACATTGTAAAAAGCGCTATATAAATAAAGGTGACTTGACTTGACTTGACTAATGTGAGCTCTGCTCAGCGCCGCTGCGGATTGAAGAACTGATTGAAGGTTGTTAAAAGATGGGACGAAGCCGAATTTTTTGACAAAAGCACATTAGACGGGCAGAACGCAAGAAAGTATGCAATCTAGTACAGCGTGATGACCTCACAAATATGTTATGACTGTTTACGCTGTGAGCGAAATTGTTTTTGCAATGTTGGAGAATATAATTAAAGGTTTGTATCGAGAATCAAAGGTGTTTTTTATTGTATTCTGGTAAATCTCTGCTGTTAGTTGGCGCACATATGCCTTTTGTTGTTAGCAAACATATACAGTGTTTGTACATTTTTATAGCATGCCGATCGCTTCATCAAATAAATCGCCATATTGGCTGCGGGTTATCTCGCTAAACGGTTATCTCAACGCTGTTTTTGCAACCCCCGAGGCCGTCAACATAACCAAACTCCACTGTATGTGTGTCAGAGCACTGGCTTCCAGGACTCTAATTTTGTCTTTTTCCTGTCACATTGCTTTGCTCTAGATCCTTCTGTCACTTATCTGTTTCCATGGACACTAATCTTTTCAGCTGTTTGTCATTTGTTCATTACGACACATGTATTTAGTTCTCCTTGTTCACTCCTTAGTTCATCCTTGCCTCGTGTGACAGAACGACTGACCAAGGTATAGTCGCCTTTAAGGATGTTAGCAGAACTCGAAAAGCAGAACTCCAATTACTGGCACTCCGGCAAAATGGTCGACGCCTGGAGATCTACATGGAAGAATTCATCGAGCTTTCCCAGCGGGTGAGTTGGGACGATGTATTCTTAAACATGCTCTTCGAGGTGGGGCTTGATGCAGAGGTCATTCGGACCCTTGGGAGACAGGAGGTTTTGTTGATGGAGAACATCAACTTTATCCTTTGGCTCAATGAATCTGACTTTAAAGTCGAGGAAGCCACCGATACGCCTAATCCTCAACCAGTTCACTCACAAGAACCCCAGCTCGCTCCAAAATCCATCCACACCAGTCAGCGCCTGAGCCCGCTCCTTTCTGTCTGCGAAATTAGAGACGGAAGAGGAAGAGGAGGATTTCCTGCCTGCTCCTCTAGAGCTCCACAAGGAGGTACATTCACTACGTCTCAGTGCCACTCACCCTCCAGATCGGAAGCCTCCATCCGGAACATCTTCCCTTGCTGGTGCTAGAGGGACCCACTGCCGACCTCGTCCTGTGACGCCTGTGGCTATCAATACACTCTATCAACTGGAAAACTGGCGAGGTGTTGCAGTGGAGTCTTTACTGCAAGCAGAACTGCCTTTTGTCTATAACTAAAACAAGTGAGAAAGATTTACCGACACTGAAAACTAACCGAGTTGCTGTAGCTTCAACTTCCATCGAGAGCCCATTTACCGCTTCCCAGCAGTAAATTCCCTCAGTTTGTCGGGCGTTCCAGGATGTTTTCAGCAGGCAACTAGCCCCTCATTGACCATGGGACTGTGCCATTGACCTGCTGCCTGGGCCATCGTTTCCTCGTAGACGGATCTACCTCTTGTCCATCCCAGAGCAATAGGCCAACATGCCATAGAGGAGTACATCCGGGAGGCGCTAGATCAAGGATACATTCAGCCATCCACTTCCCCTGCCGTTTCAAGCTTGTTCTGTATGGGCAAGATTCTTCTTAAAGTCCTGTATTGACTACCGACATCTGAACTCCCATACCATCAAGATCTGAAATCCTCTTCCCCTGGTTCCTGCCGCTCTGGAACCGTGGTGGGGAGCTTACATCTTCACGAAGTTGGACCTGCGCAGCGAGTATAATCTCATCTGTATCAGAAAAGTAGACAAGTGGAAGACGGCATTCGTTACTCCATCAGGTCATTACGAATACCCTTCGGTTTATCTAATGCTCCAGCGAATATATATATATATATATATATATATATATATATTTTTTTTTTTTTTGACCACCACCAGGTCTTTCTATGACTCCAAGAACACCATCTCTTCCTAAAGTTGGAGAAGTGCGAGTTCCACCACAACCAAACTCACTTTCTTGGTTACATCATCGACCAGAGTGGCGTCAAGATGGACCAGGCAAAGGTGAGAGCAGTGCAGAGCTGGCCACAGCCCACCACAGCTAAGAAGATGCAACGTTTCTTTTGATTTGCTAACTTCTACAGAAGATTCATATACGGATTCAGTTTCATCACCGCACCCCTCTCTGCACTGCTCAAAAAAGGGGCCCAAGTCTCTGTCCTGGTCACTGGAAGCCACAAAGGCCTTTCAACAACTCAAGTCAGCCTTCTGTACGGCTCTTACCCTACCTCATCCAGACCCAGATCTTCCTTTCGTGGTAGAAGTGCCCCTCCTGTGTCGGGGTAGGAGCTGTACTGTCCCAGTGGCAGGGTAAGTCTCTGCGACTCCAGACTCATGTGCCTACTACTCCAAGCTGACCCCGCTGAAGCGTAACTGCGACATCAGTAATTGTGAGTTGCTAGCCATCAAGTTGGCATTAGAAGAGTGGAGACATTGGCTGGAGGGAACCCATCCTCCCTCCGGCCATCATTGGGAGTCCTATACAGTCGTCCCCAAATCAACTCATTGCCGACGCAACTCACGAGGAACTTGCTCTGCTGGGGGGTCCTGAGGGACGGATCTATGTCCCATCCAGTCTCCGCCTGTTCCTCATGGACCAAGCACACACACGTGTCCGAGCTCTGGACACCCAGGCAGCCAGCGAACCCTCTCGCTAATCCAGTGCTTCTCAATTATTTTCTGTCGCGCCCCCCCTAGGAAGAAGTAAACATTTCGCGCGCCCCCCCCTCCCCCTATTTTGGAACTTTCGCTTTATTGTTTCCATGGCAACGCGTCATGCTTGTCACGTGATAGACCGCAGTCACAAAAAGCGCTGTTTGATAGATGTTTCACATTTATTTAGTTTTTTCTTTTTTATTCAAAATAGTCACCAACTTGTTGGCTCTCTCATCAACTACCTGGTAATCAGATTCTCAGATATGTGGAAGTGAATGTTTGTCGCTTAAAAACCTTTATAATGATCAAGTTCTCTGAGCACGTCTTTTTTGGATCAGTGCCAGATTTAGTGATTTTAGCGAATTTAGCGATTTAGCAGAATTTAGCGATTTTAGCAGAATTTAACGATTGATCACGTGACACATGAACACCGGTGTGATCGTACACATCAACGGGTGAAGGGTTTGTTATCTGAACTTCATATCTGCTGCTCTTGTTCAGTGCAAGAAAACCTACTCCCTGACAAAAAAAGCATGTTCCCCAGGGTCATGCGCGCCCCCCACTATTTGAGAACCACTGCGCTAATCCAAGGACTGTATTGGTGGCCCAGTATGGCTCTGGATCTCTCCCGGTATGTCAAAGGATGCTCAGTCTGTGCCACAACCAAGACACCACGCCACCTGCCTGAAGGTTAATTTCTTCCCCTACCGGTTCCCCATCGCCCCTGGTCTCACATTGGAGTGGACTTCATGACCGATCAGAAGGACACGTGCATCTTGGTGATGGTAGATCAGTTTTCCAAAGGCTGTAAGCTCATTATCACTACTCATAATGTGTGTGTGTGTGTGTCACTACTCCTAATGTGTGTGCACTAACCTGGATGACTTATATACAGAGGACAATTTTCAAGTGTGAGTTACGATACTTGGCCTTCACATGTCACTTAAACTTATGTAGTCCAGCCTTGCATTAATTTTGTTATAGATACGTAAGATAAAAAAGATGCGTCTCTTAGTCTTCCTCCTCAGCAAAATTCAATTCACACTTTTGTGTGGAAAACAATGCATCAACGCTGTAAACTAAAGATTTTTTTGTGCACTTCAGTAAGAATGATGTATTTTTTGCTGAAATATGAGCCAATAATTGCCCTTCTACTGCATCAAATGTTGGATATGTTTTCCATATGTGTAAAATGTTTTCCTACATCTTCATCAAATGGAGGACAATCTCAAAATGATGAATAAAGAATGGTTTGGGAAGTGTTAGAAGTGCATTGTTTCTTATTCCAACATTCCCATTAGCTTCAATTCTTTATTGCAATCAATACAACTGCTTTATTGACAAATTAGGTAAATGTTATAACTGCATTAAAATATGAATACAACATTTAAAGATCAACCATTGATGGTTTTGTGTCAATCTACAGCGAGTACAGAATGACAGAACAGTTAATCAGAAATGCCCAAGATGGAAATACCAAAACCAGGAAGTTTTAGCAATTCACATATAAAATAACATTCATTAAAGGCATGACATACGTAATAATAAATCACAAAATAATTCAAGAAAACACTGATTTAGTTTGTCTGTCTGTTAAAAACATCATATCTTTAAATATGAGGTTTGTGATTATTACAGTACATTTGTCTGTCTGAAATGTCTTAAGAAGGGTTTTCTTTCTCAGCATCCTCCAGTATTGTGTTGCTCAGAAGAAATAAGACTGTTCATATGCAGAGATGTTTGCCACGTAAACAGGATTGTAGTTGTATATCAGCGCGCGGCTCTCTTCTGCTGCTTTACTGAAGTGATGGGTGCTTCTCCTTCCTGAAAACAGACACGTGCATTTGTTCATTTAGCACTGCATTTGTTCATCAAACGAGGAACATCGCAACAAACTGAGATTCTGTAATTACCCTCATTTACAAAGAACTCAGCCAGCAGGGATGAGATGCGCACGGCATTGCTGGAATGAGGGAAGTTGTACTGAGGCTTCCACTGAAAGCGGTTCACCTCTGGGTGCCACTGGACCCCATAGAAAGGGTATTTCCTGCCTGAGGATCACACGTTTCATTCACTCGGTGCATGGCTGCTTGTATATGGAGATTGGTAAAAAATGTTTTGTTTTTACCTTCCATGGTGGAGACAAACTCAAGGCCGTTTTGCGCTACGTTTGTGGACAGCACTGAAAAAAAGTCTTTCAGTTTCTCATTACCCATGAACGCCTGAGAAAGAGGAAGAGCGCATTACTCGCTGTTTGTTATTCTGATCAGAATGATTTTCATGAACATATAAAGTGTGTTTATGAAAGACGCACCTCTTTAGTCACGCCGTAGTGGTGGAAGTTTGCAGTGAGCGGCTCCTGAGACAACGCTTTACGGAGGTCAGGAGGAACGGCAGCAAACATCCGGCTGGATGAAGCTTCTGTTAGTGGATACAGTAACCATTACATTTATATATTCATATATTCTAGTGCTCAATTAATCACATACAAAATCAAAGTCTGTAAATAAATACATCAAAACCAACTGTGGGTATAAAACTAAAGGTCCGTTCACACCAAAAACAATGAATATAACGATAATTATTTGATTTGTTTATTCTAAGCGTGTGTTGCAGGTTTGTCGTCTGCCACTGCGAATGTTTGAGTTCTCGTAAACTGAATGCATTCTGATTGGCTGTCAATGTTTTAATCGTTCATCAGCTGGATAAAATCGTTCTGAAACTGGCCAATGATTTCATTCCTCTGTGCTGTTATCATTACAGTTCTGGTGTGAACTCTGCTGTTCTTTTATATTTACTGCACAGATCCTCTGTGTGAACGGGCCTCATGACTGTAGTGTGTGTGAGCACCTGAGCTGAAGTTCAGTGGATAAGCGACATTCTCGGCTGTAGTCTCACTCAGCAGGTTTTCTCCGGCCACCAGAACAGTGAGCAGCTGAAATCCCAGGCATGTTCCCCAGATGGGAAAGTACTCGCCCTCATCGTGTGCCTGAGAACAGCACAAAAACACATCAGTAGCAGCTCATTTCCTTCATTTTAGTTCGTAAGATGATGCTAAGGAATCAGGAACACTATTGAAATAAAGACAGTAATAACTAATTATTCAAGAGACATGAAGAGCATCTCACATTGACTTACAGACACGACATACACAGTACTTCGCTGACCTTAAGGGCAAGTCTGAAGTAAATCCCAGCTGTGTGGGCAAAGTCAGACGTCTGCAGGTTCACAGAGCCGCCAATGAGGACAAGACTGATTGACAGAAGGAAAAGTTACGCTTTTGTTCATTCATGCATTTATCAGACACTTTTATCATTGCATTCAAGAAACACATTGACATTCTAATCAGTTCTTGCTTTCCCTGGGAATAAAACCCATGACCTTGATGTTGCAAGTGCCACGCTCTACTGTTTAAAACACAAGAAAGCCCTATTTTTTCTTTTATTTACTTCCTGTACGCTTCGTTCAGACGTGGCGAATAAAATTAGATCTGCACAGATACACATTCAGAACCAATTATAAACTGTTAGATTGAATTAAATCTGGGTTACTGCAATGAATCATCTATTCAGTGCTATAATACATGCTTTTCTAAATGTATCTAACGGCCTAAATCTTGAGAACATAACGATCATGAAACGCCATCATAGCGATGAGGAACTCTGGATGCGACAGCCTTTTTCTGAGTTTAGTTTGAGAACACCGTGAGAAAGATGAGAACATACCCATTTATTGACTTGAAGATTTTTTCATGTTCTGCAAAACTCTGGTTTAGCCTGTAACAGAAAATGTTTATTAGTACGATTGTTTAAATAAGACACTTTGGACACTGATTTGCTGATTTCATTTCATTAAGTTCGATAATGTGGGATTCTGTTTTAATATACAGTTTTCGTTATTGATTTATGGCTGAATTGTTTAATAAATCAGTCACACTCTTCTGTATATTCATATTTGGTATATTATTTCCTGACTAAATAATGAACATACAGTGATACCTCGGTTTACGAGCGACTTGGTATACGAGCAAATCGGTGTACGAGCATTGTATCGGTGTACGAGAAAAAAATTCTTTCACCCATGCGCAGTTTTGTGTGGAAAAAGTCCTAACGCTCTGCATCCTTGTACGCATTTTTACATGAAATATCCTAATGACAGCCTCTCATAACACAGTCAGGAGGTTCCAACCCCTTTATAACCCCTTAACTCCTTCATTGGCTGCATCATTCACCACAGTGATACTTTTATAAGTGATTTACAGAAGTTTTTTCCTCATATTCTAAACATTAATTAATTGTGATCGCTATTGTTCACGTAGTGAAATATACACGTACAGTACCTCTAAGCAGTAACTGTCACGGTTCATGAATTCATTGTCTCCTAGTTCTGCCTGAGTGTGTATGTGTGTGCTCACTGAACACCTGATTCTCACATCAACTGCCTATCTCACGGCTCCCGCAAATTCGTTCGTTCGCGGCTCCTGCGGGTTAATTCGATCGCGGCTCCCGCGGGTTCGTTCGCGGCTCCCATGTTCCACGACTTTAACTCTGGATTATCACTTTGCTTGTTTTCTGCACTATTATAATAAATTCACTCATTTGCTTTCATCCTTGCTTTCCCCGCTCCCCCCTCCTCTCTCCTCTCTCTCCTCCAAGCAGGCTGCTCAAACCTGAAGTGCATTACAGTAAATTGTCAAGTATTTTTAGAGTTGAGTTGTCAATTATTAATTAGTATTTATATGAGATCTTAATGGTTACAATTTTAACTGCAATTAATAGAGTAAAACCCAAAAAATATTTAAAATGGGCATTTGTGGTCATGTGGAACGAATTAATTGATTTTTAGTGCATTCCTATGGGGAAATTTGTTTTGGTGTACAAGCATTTTGGTTTACGAGCTCGCTCTTGGAACGAATTAAACTCGCAAACCGAGGTATTACTGTAAATGGCATAGAGAACCCTTGAGAAAGAGAGAAGTAAATCTATCGAATTTAATCTAGTACTGTATTCAAATCTTGAAAGTATATATATATATATATATATATATATATATATATATATGTATATCTTAATGATATAAGATAAGTACTTAAACAGGTTGAAAACACACTCTTAAGTTCAACTCACTGCATTTAATATTTGAGGACAAGTCAGCTTTATTTATATAGCGTTTTTTTCAATAGAGATTGTTTCAAAGCAGCTTTACAGAGATAACTAATGCAAAAGTTATATAATTATTTAACAATAATACATTTTATTTAGTTGCAAGTTAAATACCATTAAGTGTCCAGAAACATTACATCCAGTTGGCACTTGAGTATTCTTTTATATCTCTTTTTAAAAGTATGCTACAGTGTACTTCTTTTTGTTACAAGGGAACACTTTGCTGTAATGATCAATGAATCGGTTGTTCACATGAATCGAATCAATGTTTGCAAACAGAACTAGTCTCACCTGATTGGCGCAACTCTCGCCCCACCGGATTCGATGTACTTCACATATGATGAAGGGATGTAGGTCTTTCCAAATTGTTTCATAGGCTCATTGTCAATCTCTTGCGTCAGAATCCCTACAGACGAAGTTTAAAGATGTTATAAGAGAGATTAAGGTTATGCTATTGAAATCACAGTTTTCCTCAATGCTTTACTACATGTGTTTGAGCAGTAAGAGCTTTACCGATGATCGGTCTGTTGTTCTCAGGCTCGTTTCTCAGGCGTTGTAACGGAACCGCGTTACACAGTACGAGGACGCTCGCGCATGCGCACACGAGCGCGATGAACCCCATCGGAACCGCCGGCGCCTCCAAACCAGCCGACATCGTGTGCGCTCTGTGTCATATAATGAGCGAAAACGAAAGTCAGAGAAGTCATGAGATGGGAGGAGATTGTACTTTATGGAGGAAGCAAAACAAATGAGGGTTTGCCAGTGAATACCGCTCATACCAGTTTGTTTTGGAAAACACAGCTCGAGAAATACATCAGCCGCATTCAGACCACAAGTTCCTGAAGATTTAAGGAACTTGTATTTTCCTAAACGTTTCTCACAACAAGTGTTTTTCACGCACTGTAATTGTGATTCACTGCAAAAAGCCTGATTTTTGAACCCTTTTAAGGTTACCAAATATTTTCTATTCTTCCTCTTTTAAATTTCCATAGGGCTATACGTCATCTCGTTATAGGAAAAAAGCTCATTTTCTATTATTTCATGAAATTATTATTATTCAGTTTGAGTTTAAAGTTTAAATGAAGCCCTTAAATTTATAATAATTGTGTGTGTGTGTGTGTGTGTGTGTGATTAGTCACACACTTACAGAGAGAGAAGATTAATTCATAGCAAACAACCCCTGGAGAAACACAAATCTTGTAAATTACATGAAAAATTATGTGCAATTGTATTTTTTCACATTTATTTTTTCATTGTTTTATTTCCACATTTATCATTACCGCCTGACTCACCTCCGCCGGTGCCACACTGCCATCAGCTGGGGTTCACCCTTCACCGATGTCGCGCCCCTTTAGACCCAGAACATCTCCAGGTGGTTGGGCAGCGGGCAGGGACATCTGCCAGCTCTTTCCCTGGCATTCCACTACCAGGTGGGCATACCTTTTTCAGCTCGAATGCCACCTGCACTGCTTCCTCCCAGGGCCTGTCAGTTTCACAAACACCACCCGTTTACTTGTCTCACTCCACAACACAAGCTCCAAAAGCATTAGTGTGGTTTGCATTACAGAAGAGGGGATCTGCAGCCGCCTGTGCAGTTCTGCTGGTAATGACCAGTCCTTGCCACTGGCCAGGATCGATGCTTTGTGCTTAATAGGGCATTCCAGCATTATTTATAATTGCCCATTATTTGCTCTCACAAATTGGACAGGCTGACTCTTAGGCCTCATGTTTGCCATTGCCGTTGCTCTTTCTGTGCATTCTGCCAACTTTAGCACTTGGTCCTGGCGGCACCTGTAGCGGCCCTGAGCCAAAGCAGTTCTGCACCCACACAGATCATGATGGAGGGTTTCCTGAGCCGCTTCTCACAAGCTGCAGATATCTTCTGCCCAAACCAATGTGCCAGGTTGACTGGGCTAGGATGTGTATCGTAAATGGCTCCAGAAACTTATCCTGGCTCCAACTAACTGACCATGACAGGAGGTTGGCCCAGTTTGTCCACTGGCCTTGTTGACCTTTGTCAACAGAAGTCTTTCCTCTTCCAATGTTGTCACTTCTGTAACAGCTAGCTTTATCCACTCCTTTATAGATACTTTTGACCTCATCTCAGCCAAAACCTTGTCTTCCCTGCATCCAGCCTTGCCACTGTTTCACACATCTTCAGTGGCACATCACGCGTTGGTAGAGTGTGAACGGGAAGCACCAAAGTTTGCATTTACCATGAGGGTTATGAGCTCTGGTCAATTCCCTGAAGGCCATCTTTCAGATGAGCTGTAACTGTTTTCCATATGCTTTTCCTGTGAGCTGGGCTGACCAGTCCAGGCTTCTTATTGGTTGCTCAGAAAGCACTGGAATTGTGTTGTCTAGGCAAGCATATTGATCAATGCATTTAAAACAACTTCAAATTCAGATCACATTTCCCTCATTTTTCCTGCACAATATGTGTCAATTCAAGTGCTTAAAATATAGTAATATTAATTAACTACATGGACTTACTATAGTTACAGTAAGGGGTTTGGTTTAGTCACTTTTGTTACTCAAGTAGATGCAATAACGTGTAACTACATCACCCTATAATAAAGTGTTATCTAGAACACATTTCTGAGTTCTGCTCTCAGATTCCAATTAATTACATTTCTTAGGCTAAATCATTAATAGGAATTATGGATTGTATCAAATCAAAGGTGCTTACAGTTAGTGATACAGTATATGAATATATCTTGTGCCATATATTGTAGCTACGCATACCAACTCCATCGTACTGTATAAACTTCAACCTGTGTGTGGCTTAAATTGTTAATATCTGTATAATTATGGTGTATTTTATGCAAACGCTACACTTTACCACAGTTTACCAAATTATAACAAAGAGCACATTGTGCTCTAAAGACCAAAATAGCTTATGGATAAACAATAACCAATAAGAGTCAGAAATACAGGCAATATTAGTGAGTGTTATATTTCTAAATCCAAACAGTGATGTTTAAAAACCTAACATGAACATTCATCAAGAGCCAAAATATAGCAAATATTACTTAAAGGGAATTGTGGTCTAAAACGTATAAAAATTAGGATGACTTACGATCACAAAAACATCTGCTTCCTAACAAAAGCATACAGATGTTAGCTTACCTGTTGTAAAAAGTAACATTTTTGAAAGGTCTCTCTGACAGTTTCCACCAGTCAATAAATTTAAAAGACAAAGAAAAGAAAAGGTATTTTTGGCAAAAAAAATTTATTAACTTAAAGTTTCAAACCCAAACGCAGATTTTTTTTTTATAAATGTATAATTATTCTAACCCACATTATTTACATGTATAATAGTGTCTCACTCTTAAATTCTTCTAAATATATTTCCTTGCACATAAATAATTTGTTAGTTCTCCATAGGAACATTTCCTGGCCCAGCATTGGAGGAAATCCCGGCGATTCCTCAAGCTCTGTTGTCCAGAAGAGCCTGGAAGTCCGGCGAACAAACCAGCTTGTGTTTAACGTGTCCCAGCACAGACATGTCTCCCCGTCTGCCCTCGGTGTTCACCGACACCAGCTCCTACAACACACACAATCGGAAAAGCATGCAATCAGACAGATAGAGAAGCTGGATTGTGTGCACAGATTCAGAGCTTTGCTGCTCATGTGTTTATATGGCCTTTCATTGTTTGGGTTTATAAATACTGTCATGCCATCTTCACCCCAGCAGTTGGCAGTGATTCCCCACCAGCAGCCTTAAATGCTTCTTTTCCTTTTCCTCTCTACTACTTCCTCAAGCTTTTTGAGAGGATAATTGTGAAAGCATTGTAGTGTGGAACATATGGACTCTCCTCACAATTTCTGTCCTGCATCGAAGCATGAGGGCGATTGTTTTACTCCAGACATAAAGTGAGCGCGATCCAGATGAACCAGTGAGTGCTGGGATATTTAGTTAGTAAAACGATCTCTAGTGTCTCGTATCAACTTTTAAATAAACTATATACAGTAGTGTGCAAAAGGTTTTTTTTGGTTCTGTGCGTCAGTAGGACATAATGACGTAATAAATAGGTGCATTAAAAGCTTATGCGCTGAATTGGAGGCTGTGATTGGATCTCTAATGCTGGTTCTGAAACGCCTGAGTTAAAGTCTGTCATTGGGAGTCAAAAGAATTAAAGATGCCGTCCAAAGGGTGCCGCCCAATTTTGTGCAAATTATTGAAAAGGTGCTGAATTGTTCTCACAAAAGCAGAAGGCATTTCTCGTTTAGTGTATTCTGCTCAGTCACTTTATTTTGACAAACATTTACATCAATTGACAAAATGCAAGGTAAATTTGTATGGAAAAAATACATTAAGAAATCAGTCAAATTAAATTCATATGATAAAGGTGCTCTAAGCAATACTTTAAAACAAAATTGGCTTAGACTATATTTTCCAAAACCCACGTTCTGTTTAGAATGTAATTGTGCATTTTTTTAATTTTTTATTTAATTTTGCATCAGTTGGGAATTTATTTTATTGCGCAAGATTTCTCAGTTCTATCAAGCACTTGCTGTGTTTACAAGCATAAGTTTTCTCCTCAAATAATTTTTATTCGGAATAACAGCAATATTTTACACAGGAATAAATCTTTATTAACTGGTTTTGCAATGGATTGTTATTAGAAAGTCAATTATTTAACTGTGTTTGCCGGCTTTATCTCAACATGGCCGTTACATTAAGAAAAGGCCAATCCTCTGTTTTTAGAAACAGTGTCTATACGCCTGCTCTCTGTCTGTCTCCCAGACCTGAACACACTCAAATCTGCACAGATGTGATGTCAAAATATAAAAATAAACCATCAAAACAACTGCGATTTATATTTATATGAAAATGCCAAATGAACAGCACATGTACTGATATTCAAGTATATATTGTTCCCGCTCTATTGTTTTTCCCCCTTTACTCTGTTTTTGTAATCCCTGTAGTATTGAAGCATGTGATGCTCTTCTGATGTAATACGGATGTTATCCTTGAACGTGCAATTGGTTGATAAAGCATTTTAAAAAAAGTGTGTGATTAGAATGATGTGAGATGTGGTTTAATTCCTCCAGAAGTGTCTCACATGATCATGTTCCCAAACACCAGCATCCCAACACAAGACAACATGACGGCGATCGTTGCGTTTCGTCTGCCGCTCTGAAATTTTGCACTAACTTTTCAGGAAGTGACGATTTTGTTCTCTTGAACACATGGGATGAAAATGCAGTTTTATTCACAAATGTTTTGTGCGATGCTAAATGCTGCGGTGGTGAGTGTCACTGACCTGCAGGAAGCCACACGGGGTTCCCAGCGCCACATCCAGAGTGACGTTTCCCAGAATAAGCTGCACTTTCCCCGACTTCCTCACAAGCATTTTCCCCACCAAACCCTCCTGGAGATCCTTGAGACAGCAGCTGTTCTCCTCTGGAGACTCCTCCTGACACACACACACACACAGAACAAAACACATGAGCACACGCAAACACCCCTGTGACCCCGTGACCTGAATCCCTCCGCTGTGCACCTGAGTCTCGGTCTTCTGCATCACGGTCTGTCCGTCGCTGGACTGCACCTCTGTTTTGGTGGGCCGGACGTCCGTTGTGGGCGGCTGGCCTGGCAGCGAATCAGGAAGCTGCATGAAGAGAAGCTCCTCCTCTTTGCAGTGATTCCACACCTCCAGCAAATCAGGCAGCAGATCCGGTTCGGGCAGGGGCGGCAGTCTGAACATTGGCTCTGCCTTCTTTACATCAGGAACATCCATCGGCTCCTGCTTGACTGAAGGACAAACAACTGGGATGGATGACAGAAAGAGTTGTCACTCTTCACTTCTGTGAAAGCTCACTATACATCTTCTACAGGTGTGAGACCAGCGCTTGACGGCAACAAAATACTTTTACCTGCGGCTCCATCTTCTGGAACTCATTGAGCTCGACCCTCACAGTGCATTATGGGTATTCTCTAACCAGTGAGAGTACATCAGTGGTACACTTGTTACTGTGGTGCATTGTGGGATTGAATGAGTGTACTCTACTTATTGTAAGTGAATATTATATGTAGGACACGACCGTCAGTTGTTTGAGAAATAAATCTGCTGTAAAAGGACGAGCTGTTTTGAAGACGAGCTATTTGCCCATCAAATGAAACGCTTGGGAATTTCCCAAAAATGCAGATTCTCGATCTGCACATAAATGTAACGACATCGGCCATCCAAAAGAAACAAGAAAAGTCAACATTGGCCAGTAGTCAGTGGCGTCACTCGTACCCTTGACTTCAGCGTCAGTGCTGGCTGGCTCAGGATCTGAAGGCGTCTCGTCGCTGAACTCCTGCTTGAAGACCCATCCGCTCACGGCCAGCGGCAGCTGCACAGGACAGCTCCCCCTCTCGCCCCTCAGACGCGGGTCATCCACAAACTGCAGCACGCAAACACACACACACCGTTCCCAGTTCAACAACGGGAAATACTTGCATTCGAGAGAATCACACAAACATGACCCAAGTCATAGTTCCCATAAAAATCTAAATACAAGGAGAATTAAACAAACTTATTGAGTGTAAAGAAAATGAAAGCTATATTTACTATGTTTTTTGCTTGTTTTTGCATTACGACATTGCAATGCATTTGGTTTTTGATTTGGTCCATATTTCATATATCTAACATACTTTTTTTTTTTTTAAGGTCACAGAATAAATTATAATTCACATGTAGTCCCTACTTAAACGTTATGGTAATGACAATTCAGACAAAAATATGATTAATTACCATAAAATAAATGCTCAATGTAAAAAATCTAAAATGAATGTAAAACAGAATTTCTAATTTCTTGCATTTGATTTTGGGCTGAACCGTACCAGTTTTCGTCAGAGAAACAGCCTTTGAACCGATTCTGGGTCTAGATCGTTACACTTACGGCATCAGGTTTGATTAGTTAATTGCAAGTGATTAAGCGGCTATATTTGATATTGAAATCATACATTGTCCCTCTCAAGCTTGCGGAGGATTTCTTTAGTCTCCTCTTCCGTCTCTCTCTCCTTCTTGATGTTGATGATGGGTGAAGGGCCGGTGTTTGCCGTTTCTCTGGCATCGTCGTACACACCTGATTAAACAGACAAACACATTACACAGAGCTGACCAAAAACACACGAACATGCTAATTATATTTAACATTATTCAGTTTTGTTAAATAAGACACTTGTAAACACTCTGTTCTGATGACTGACTGATCAACACGGCCAATTCAACTCTTAAATTATTTGAATATTTGGCTTTGGGAGTCAGACGTACTGTATAAAAGCATTATCATTGAACATTATTTTATAGGAATATCACTTTCAAAAAGCAATAGTTGTCCAATCAGTTTTATTTAACTTAAAAACTTCTAAGCACAATCAAATTTCCTACTATGCTTTCCATGAGTTTTGGGGCCGTGCATTTCTATTATTGTTGCACTTACATTAAATAAAAACTTTATTTAACGTTTGAACTTTGTATTCAAAAGAATCCAGGGAATTCCCAGCTTCCACAGAAATATGAAGCAGCACGACGGTTTTCAACACTGATAATAATAATAAATGTTTGTTGAGCATCAAATCATCATTATAGAATGATTTCTGAAAGATCACAGAAACACAATCACACAAAATTATTTTAAATAGTAATTATAATATTCCACAATATTATTGTTTTCACAGTATTTTGATCAAATACCTCTTAAAATAAAACTTCCAAAAGTATTAAAAATCTCAAACTTCTGAAAGGTGCAGGTGTAAATACATTTATTATTGAACATGAGAATCAATCTCTGCTCATAAGCACTTTAATTTGCAAACAGAATACAATTAGGCTGATTAACTGCAAGCAGAAGAGTTGTTGACTGTGATTATTAATCTGTTATTAGTAGTAAAAGTAATGATGAATGATGGTGTCGTGTTATGTTATCTTGCCGCACTTCACCTTTCCTCTTGGCCATCATCTCAGCGGGACCCTGCTCAAAAATAGAGTGGGACTGGATGACCTCGGGTCGACCTCTGCCCCTCCCTCGCCCGTCCCGCTGCCGCCCTCGATCAACATCCTTCCGATCGCGCCTCTTTCCTTCATCCGCTTTCAATCTGTGTAAAAGCGTCACTCGTAAGCAACACGACACACTCCTCACGTCAACGATGAACTGATGGTGAATGGACACGAAACACACTTACTCCTCTTTTGATTTTCGGCCGATAATATTAGGGGTGAAGGTTTTCTGCGGGACAAAGCACACACTTGAGATCGAGTCTGACACGTTTAGCGGAGACGAGCGTGTTTAGTGTTGACGTCACCTTTTTGACGCCTCCTAGCGTGAGATCTCTGGAGCGCATAGAGGGCAGGCGTCCCGGAGAGATGGAGGCAGGCAGCCGGCGGCCCATGGGCATCACCTGCGGGGGCCGTGGAGGTCTGGGGTCCCCGGGGCCGTCCATTCTCACTGAACAAACACCACATGTTACAAACCTATGAGAAAACAGCAGCTTCTCACTCACTCCATCAGATGGACAGTATTAGTGGAGGGATGGAGGGAGTGAGGGATGATGTTGTTTGGTGACAGCACAGGAATGAATGACACACTAAACCACACCTGTAGTTATCTGTGACCGCTCTTATAAAACACAGGTTTCCCGGTGTAAACAGATCAACGCAAACCCAGCGATCACAATCAACATGATGAACTCATGAAACACTGTATTTTCGGGTTATTTAGCCTCTGCTTCAATGACACCATGTTTTAAACAGCCATTAATGACATTTATAGCGATTGTGCAGCAATCCATGCAAAATAAGCACCTGCTCAAGGAACTATCTTAATGTATAGCTACACTTGAATATCTCAATTTGTAAATATCAAAATCAGTCTAAGGGGAAGGTTTCATTAAATGACTTCTGATTGCTAACTTTCAGCCTCATTGGGCAGCACGTGCTCCCCGGACATCCCGTAATACCGGTTAAGGATTCAGCAGTGATTCGGTTCAGTCGCTCGTGTTCATGAGCGGATCCAGACGAGCATCAGCATGAGGAAGACTCACTCACCCGCGCGCGCTCTCGAGGACAGAGGCTTTTCACACGGTACCGCAAGTCCAGCTGAAGCACAGAAACTCTGACCCTTCCCTCCTCCTCATCATCATCAGGTCATGCGGCACACGTGTGTTAGGGGCGGAGTCTCGCGGCCGATGGCACTTTGACCCCGCGTGACGCAGGACGCGCTGGTGAAGCTCAACTCTGCGCCGCTTTGCGCAGGATCTCAATCCTCCATCTCTTTCAGAACAGACGCATGTTTGTGATTCATGTCTGGAATACAGACCTTTGGCGGATCAGAAGACACGGATTAAAGCACTTCTAAACAATTAAAGTGTAAAAACGTTACAGAAGTTTATGTTCACAGTAAAGTACTAAACATTTTCATAACACACTCACACACATAGTATATGTGTGTATATATATATGTGGGCCATTCTACAGAATTGTTGGAAAATATCTTGACATTTTTTATTTTTCCCCCACAAATTTTGCGCGTATGCAAATTGTATAATATCCGAGGTATACATTTCTAGTAATTGTGCAGTTAGTTCTTAAATTGTATTTTCAGAAAATGCTGGAATATTTTCATACACCCTAAATTTGTCACTACCAAACCACAATAATATATCATATATTAGAAAAAAATAAACATAAAATATTTAAATATAATTTTCACATTTCACATTTTCACCCAATAAATGATGATATTATAAACGTAAAGCTTTTAAATATTTTAAATATTATTGTGCGTTTCAATAAATAATTTAAGGATCTTAGTAAACATCTAAGATTTGAATATTTGAATATTTAAATGCTTGTCAAATGTGTTTTTGGATGGGGGACAGCAGTTTTCACCAATTCTGTAGAATATATATATATATATATATTCTAAATAATTGGTTATATATAGTTAAACATAGTTATTATATATAGTATAAAATATCTATCTGTCTATTGAAGAAGATTTTTCTGTAGAAAATAAGTTATATCATATCATATTATCATATTCCAGTATGATATAGCCATTTGATTATACAGAATGATGTTCTATCTGTGTGTTTTAACATTAAGCTGACTCATGTGCTGAGCACACATATTACTGCAGGCTTTCAGGAGACTGAGTGAACAGGGACAGGGACATACATGATCAAGAACTGACTCGTCTCCAACATACATTGAACATGTGTCACATGGTGTTTCTAGAATATCTATAGGGAATGGTGTTGTGATGATGTACAGATGTATAGAGTTCTTTCTGGACGGAGATCTATCTATCTGTCTGTCCGTCCGTCCGTCCATCCATCCATCCATCCATCCATATAATGTTTTCAAATGTGTATCAATGATGTCAAATGTGTATCAAATTCCTATATTTGCAGAATATTCCTTATTCAGAGGTTTGTCAGAAAACAAACCCAGCTTAAGACCCAGTCACACAGCGAAAACGCATGAAGAACGCACAAATTACGCACAGATTTTCGTTTCTGCGCGGCGTGTGCGTCATATGCGTAATTTGTCGGTGGAACGAACGAGGACCGTCAGTGATTGTAAGTGGATGTGCGTCGAAGGTGGTTTGTGCGTGATTTTGAGTTTTGAACGGTTCAAAAATTTTCCAACGCACAGTTGCACAGTGCGTTATTCATGAGTCGCCGTGCGTAGTTTATGCGTTGAGTATGCGTGACATGCGCAGGACACGCGTCGGCCGTCAGTGCTTATGCGTTGGAACTGGTTCGAAAGCGCGCACGTCCACTGACGCCCCACCTTCATATCACTCATGAACCGCGCACCGTGGCGCACGTATCACGTTCATTCCACTGACAATGTGGATTCTGAAAGTGCTTGTTCGTGGAACGTTTGCGAAGCGTGTGTGTTTGGACGCGCTCTGTCAGTGATTCATGCATCGGGTGTGCGCCGAATGTTCGTGGAATACTTTGGTCAATTTCTCGACGCACAAGCACGCACAAACCCAATCTATGCGTGATTTGTGAGTGATTCGTGCGCGATCGGCTGTGTGACTGGGCCTTTAAAGATCTACATTTGGGCAGTTGACAAATAAGGGTGAAACAGCATTTTTTTCTAAAAAAGTTCTAAATTGCTTGAGAATTGTATGCATTTGTAAAGTTCAAATACTGTTGTTTTTGAAACTGTTAGAGGTTAGCAGATTTGTTTCCTCATTATGTAATTTATTAAGCTTTTTTCACAGCGCCAGGCAAATTATGTCCTGCGGTGTGACATGACATTACTATAAAATTCAAATATTTAAATATTATTAATTTCAAATACAAATCAGATATACTTTAAGTTTAACAAGTATTCTTAAAGAATGATCATTAAAATTCTGCATATATTTTTTTCCACAGCTGTTTTTTGATTATATTTGTTGCTTGTGCCATCTTTTACCGCTCACTCCAGTGGAAATATTGTGTAAATGAGAAAAAATATTTGAAAATGTTTATTTCTTTTTTTATATAGTTATATTATGCAATGTTTTTGTTACGGGTGAGGCTCCCTCTCCGCTTCCTCCGGATCACCAGAGGGAGCTCTCACCTGAATATTGACTGGTCTTGAACTATAATCCCCACAGATACTCAGACCTGGAACTGATTGCTGCTCACCTGCAGCCCATCACACACAGTATATCAGCACACCACACACACATCACCTTGTGAAGTCTCGATTTGCTATTGCCTATCATTCTGAGCGTTTATTTCCCTGGATTGCTATTCTGTTGTTGACCTTGGACTGTTTCTATTATTTGACCCTTTGCTACTTGCCCTGAACATTGCCTGTCTGTCTGGTTTATTGATTTTCTGCTGCCTGCCCTGACCCTTTGCCTGCCTCTTGGATTGTGTATGTTTTGCTGCCTGTCTCGACCCAGCCTGTCCCTGTTTACGGTTAATCGTGTCCCTCGTCTGTATCCTGCCTATCTTAAAAATAAAGCTGCAGATGGATCCTCATTCGGCTGACTCCTCATTACAGTTTTCAAATGCATATAATTATTTAAGCTAGTTAACATAGTAAAAGTCATTTACCGTAATTGTGTTTGAAGTGATGTCACACCACAGGAATTCCCGTCACACCACAGGACGAAATGAGACACTGTATGAACATTTATGGTGAAATCTAGTAAATACTTTTGTAACAAACAAATTCATTTGCATCTCTATTTGAACATTAATGAAAATGCAACATATCAGTACAATCTTATTACTTAGTGTATGAATTTGAACTAAAAACATAGTGAACAAGACATACTGAAAAATTAACATTTTGGAGGCGTCAAATCAGACCCAGTCATAAAGACCATTCATTTCTTTTTTTAACTTAAAAGACTAAACAAATATTTTGTTTCTCAGGAGAAAGTAATTACAATCATGCTGAAATAATTAAAAGTATTTTAAATCATCAATTCAGCTCTTTAAACAAAGATTCCAGTAAAGAGACATTTGATATTCTGTAGTGTCACTAACAAAAGATAAGACCATAAACATGACTGTCAGGGTTCTGCCGCATTCGATCTAGTAATTTCTTGGTTTTGTGGCAGAGCTCTGACAATACCGTAATGTCTCGTATTTGATGTGTGTGCGCACGGCTTCAAGGATTTGGGCCATGCGCACGGTTGTCTGTGTAACGTCTTATGTGCGGTTATGATGTCCGTTCCCGAGGCTGGTCTTGTCTGGTTTCGGTTTGTGTCGGGATTCGGACATTCATGACCTGTGTGTTCGTCCTTGTCATGAGTGCGCGAGCCGAGGGTTTCCTCGTTCTCGTGCAGTCTATGTTTTGTGATTGGGCGTGGTTCAAGCTCTGCTCGAGCCACGTTCTCTCGGGTCCGTGTGCAGTGTTGTGAGCATGTGGTTCATGTTTTCATCAGCTGCATGTTTTCATGTTGCGCCTTTGTTTAACATGGACACGCGGCGATCATTGACCGCGTGTTCATGTCTAGTCTATGTGTAACCCTCCCACCTTGTTTCCCTGCTTAACTTTGATTTTTCCCAGCTGTGTTCTCATCAATCACCTTTCCTTCTGTGTATATTTAATCTCCTCATGTTTGCTGTCCTGTGTCGCTTCATTGTCATTTCTAGCCGTCAGTCGGGTCGTTATTCTATGTCGTTCCAGTTTCATGTCCTGCCTTGCCTTGTCTTGCCTAGTCTAGTTTCTATTTTTATCCCCCCTGGGACGGTATGTTTGATTTTGTTAATAAAGTTCATCCTTTTTGCAAATTGAGTCCTCGCTCTCCTAAAACCCTGACACATGACAACCTGTTAGAGCCAACATTTTAAACAAAAAAAATCCCTTTAAAAACAATGATCATTGACTGTTAACATACACATACAACAAACAAATGAAGACAGATATATATTTATGTTTAATAATGTATAATATAGGTATATTATATATTATATTGTCAATATTTGTTTAATATATATATAGAGACAGATATATATTTATACTTCTGTTTAATATTGCAAACATAACAGATGAAAATCAAGCTAGACATCTGACTTAATATAGACATCATTACTTAATTATTACCACAGTAAGAGTTTTTCACTTTGGCAGCCATTTTGAGTCATTGCTATACAAGACTGAGCTTGGACATTACAGTAACCGAATAAGTTCATTGTTTTAAACCTGAATATGATTTTTTTTTAAATATTTTTCTTTTTTTTTCAAGCTAGATCAGTCACACCACAGGACTATCAAAAATGGACATGTTCATGGTACTGACAGAAATGATGAAATGTATCAAATTAATAAGAGATTAACAGTCACCTATTAACCTCTATAGCACACCCAAACATCTGGGGAATTTCCTGGTAGGGGTGTTGACTAAAAGTCCATGTAACTGTCAGTACAAAAATCGAATATCCTATGTCACACTGCAGGACAGCATTTGTGTTACAAAACTAAATGTACTGTAAATACTATTTTAGTACTTTTTTTGTTTTTGTTTAAAACTTAAGTTAATTAAGCAAAGACATACAAAATAATGCCAAGGCATTTATTAGCTGCTCCAGACATATCTGCTTTATTTTACTAATATTTACATTTGAGGAGTCATCAATGTTACGGTCACACCGCAGGACATTTTGCTATTCATCTTGAAATATGAACCCCACCAAATACATTTTACGTCCCAAAATCATAATGTTGAAATAAAATGATGTTCTATGCCCCACTGGCATGTGTTGTTTTAGTTGAGAAATGCAGTTCAGTAAACATTTACACTTAGTTACAGAAAAAACTGGCGTCACGTCATCTCCCCATTTGGTGTTATTTATGTTTTGTTTGATAACTTGACTACTGAATCCCTTTTTCATTTAGTTTTGAATGATAAAATATTTCCATGCATGACCAAATCTGGATGTCTATAAGGATTTTTGTCAGGGTTTGCTGTGTTTTAATTATCCATGGTCCATTAATTTGTAACAAGAGGGACTCAAAGGCAGAGATCCAAATGCTATGTCTTTATTAAGAGTAGTCAATAATCCAGGCAGGGGTCACAAAGGCAGGCAGACAGTATCAGAATCGTGGTACAGGCGGTGGTCAAGACAGGCAGCTATCAATCATCAACGTTAATCCAGGCACAGGTCAGGGCAGGCAGAACAGGATCAGAACACGGGGTAAACAGGCAGGATCAGAAACGGGCAAAACAAGACAGGATAAACAACACTTAGAATGATTGCTGAGCAAATCGAGACTTCGCGGTGATTGTAAGAATGAAACAGTCTTTTATAGTCCAGGTAATGATTCACAGGTGGTGTGGCAAACAGAGATGATGGAGTCCAGCTGTGTATGTGTAATCAGTGCAGTGTGATGGTTGCTGGGAAATGTAGTGTGTAGTGAAGTGTCAGTATAAGTGTGAGCTCCCTCTGGTGGCCAGGGAGGGGAGCACAGAGCTCATATTCATAACATAGTTACACTCTGTCCTGAGAGAAGACATTGATCTTCAACACCTGGAATGTTTGACCTTCAGAGAGCATCGGCGAGATACGGCACTCAGAAGTGGTTGTGTTTGGTGATTGTCGTGTGCTGGCGTTGCAGGGGATGCACTGATTGTGACATATGGCGCAGCATCTGCTCAGTTTCTCTGTAGGCTGAAGCATCAGAGCGTCCCGTCCTCGGGTTACTCACGCACGAGTGGACGCTGATATCAGCGAGTTATGGAGGACTGTAGATTTTAGCTCTCAGTGCAGTGATGACAACCTCCACTTAACATGCTGCTAACACACGCCTATGATTTCAGTGAAGTCAGCTTTAGTTCTGTGTTGTGTGTATGAGTGTGTGTATGTGTGTCTGTGTGTTTTCCGGCAGTGTCTTAGCTCTGTGAATCTCACCCTGAACCACATTCAGAGTCGAACAGGAAACTTGCTAGATAAGGATTTACACCGAGATTCATGAATGGATACATAAAAAGATACAAGAACACACAACAAAAGCTTTGTAGGGAAATATAATGATAATAATTAGTAGTAGTAGTAGTATATACAGTATATAAATAAATACATATATACAGCACTGTGCTTAGGCACGTTAGTATTATGGGTTTAAAACGGTTATTTATATCGTACTGTACTATGTCAGCAGGAAATATGAGTTTACATTTCCAGACATTAATTGTAATAAACGAGTGAGATTTTTGCAGCACACGGAGTCTGACAACAGCCAGTGCTTCACACAGAGATCTGATCTCTCCATCATTGAGTCCACCTGGGATTACATGAAGAAACGCTGGTTGCGATCGTAACTGTGGTTCTCTGAGTAAGTGGAAGACCTCCAGAGTCTCTAGTCACAGTGTAGAAGCGTGAAAATGCTCAGGCTGAACCCCAACTTCCTACAGCACAAATTTCAGAAAGCAAAACTCTGAACGCTGCCCAAAATGTTGCCAATGCACGTGTAGAATGACAGTGAATAGATGAAGGTACAGGATCCCCCACAGACTCCTATGGATGAGAAATTACCTGTGTCACTGTTATGAATACGAGCTCCGCGCTTCCCTCTCTGGCCACCGGATGGAGCTCACATACAGTATATACTGACACACACAGACTAAATTTCCCAGAAACCCACACATTGGACTGATTGTCACACCAGCTGGACACCATAACATGAACAATAAAAGACTCACATGCATGCACACACATCGAGAGGTCTTGATTTTCTACGGTTATCATTCTGAGCATTATTATCCGGTCTTGTTTAACCTGTTACCGATTCTGCCTGTTACCCGTGTTTGATTCTGTTCTGCCTCCCCCAACCTGTGCCTGGATTATCGCTCATGAATGTTATCTGCCCGTCTTGACTTCCCCGCCTGGATTAACATACCTGATTCTGTCTGCCTGCCTTTCTGAATCTTGCCTGGATTATCGATTACATATGCTCTGTTTGCCCTGATCTTCTGCCTGTACGACCACTCTTCATAAAGACACGCATTTGGATCTACCATGGTCTCCACTCTGTTACAGTCAATCAGTGCGCCAGTCTCGGTTTAGAAAGTGCATTAACTTTTGCATGCATCACTAAAACAGACAAACAATTGATCAGTCTTACGCCATGTTGCAGTCTTATCAATGCAGCTTTCAAAGACCTAACTGGACATAGCTCCAAGCTTATATCAGCTTGATCAGATGGCAATGCTAGCAACACAATAGGCCAGTTCATAAACTGTGGAGACAAGATCTTGGGTAGAAATGCCAGATTAGGCCACAATGAAACACTACTGAGTTCATCACTCCAGCGCAGTTTATTCACATGCTTCGCCATTGTAATGGCCAAGAGAAATGCAGTCTTAAATGACAAGCATTTAATGTCAGATTGTAACAATAGTTCAAATAGGGGAGTGACGCAAGGAATTGAGAACCAGACCCAAGTCCCACGTCAGAGTCCGCACAGCCCTTTCAGAAAAGAAAAAAAAAATCAGTCTGTCAGACTCAAGTGAAGAGTTACTAAACTCTGATTGGTGAACTGTGAAGTGTAGAACGCCCAGGTTCTAAAAGATTTCCATTTGCCATTTACATACAGCGCTCGAGTGGATGCTGTGCTTGTGTTCAAAACAGTGTTTCTGGCCCTCTCCGAACACTGCAAGAGAGGCCTGGAGGGCCAAATGGCCACAAACACAGTTTCAGTCTTTCTGGATGTGAGTGCTGAAGTC